>JAPQRQ010000014.1:24369681-24385766 GCA_037367365.1 Apogon talboti | reverse complement strand
CCCCCTACCCTAACCCCCTGTCTGAGTCCTATCTCTGCGTCCTCCATTGCAGCCACAGGAAGGCCCTGGCAGCCTCCAAACGCTGATACCATCTCTGGGCTCCTCGTCTCCGTCCTGCGCTGTGTCGAAATCTCGCCATCCCACAAAGGGAAACCGCTGGTGAACAACGGTCCGGGCCACGGCGTCCGTTTGTGTGGTACGCCAGCCTTTATGCTAAACGCGGCGCTGTTACTGGAGAACGTTCCCTGATGGAGGGTGAAGAGCAGAAAAAACACATTAATGAGGCTTAATCATACACTGTGGCGTTACGTCACACCGCCAAGACACGGTGTGTTCTCCAAATGTACAGCACACTGTCGTCACACCAACCGTAAAGGCCACGCTCGCCTCAAATGGGTCACATTTACATCACACTGAGCAGGAATTAAAGTCACATGTGAAGTCAGTACAAGCAATTTTTTATTTATATGAGAAAAACAAGCATTGACGACTCAATGCTGCAACAAATTCACACAGGTTTTTGTAAAAGTGTTAAAAAGTGGAAAATGAAGCAGATTTCATTTATTTATTTATTTTGACTTTTTTGGTTAGAGACAAAGCAAAATGAAAAAGATGAACTTTGTCGTCTTTTGTCGTGTCCTCCATGTCTGGTTTGTGGCTTTTTCATCTCATTGTGTCTTTTTTGTTTTGTTCGTCTTTTTCATCAGTTTGTCTTTTCCATCTGTTGCATCTTCTTCATCTTGTCTTTTTCATCACTACGTTTCTGTTTTGTTCGTCTTCTTTGTCTTGTTGCGCCTCTTTTGTCTTTTCCATCACGTCTTTTTTATTGTTACATCGATTTCGTCTTTTTTACCATTGCAGCTCTACATGTAATTTTTCTGTTTTCTTTGACTAAACTCAGTCTCTTGTGTCAGATTTTACGCCATGATGAGCAGTAATTAAAGTCAAATGTAAAACCAGTACAAGCAATTTTTTATTTCTATGAAAAAAACAAGCATTGACTACTCAACGCTGAAACAAATTCACACATTTCTTTGTAAAAGTGTTAAAATTTCTTTGAAGTTTTTGCTTCATTTCTATTTTAAAAAACTGTTGAATATGGGAGTAAATCCACAATGTTTCATGTAAATCATGACAGACATAAATATAGACACGAGGAAAAAGAAGCTGATTTGAGATATTCATTCATTAATTTTGAGTTTTTTAATTAGAAATGAAGCAAAATGAAAAATCTGAAATTTTCCGTTTTTTGTTGTTTTGTGTCGTCTTCAGCATTTTCGTCTTGTTCCATCATTTTTGTCTTGTGTCTTTTTTTGTCTTTTTGTGTCTTTATCTTGTTGCGTCTTTTACATATAATTTTTCCATTTTCTCCAACTTTGACTAAACTCAATCTGTTGTGTTACATTTTAAGTTAAATTTGAAGTGAGCGCAAGTAATTTTTTTATTTATTTGACGGGAAAAAAAGGGTTGAAAACATAACACTGCAACAAAATAGTAAAAGGAAACGTCTTTACACATGTTGGAGAGTCATTTCAAGTAATCCGACACACACTCAGTGACAAAATAATAGATTAAACCCAGAGAAACACTTTGATTCCCCTGAAAACCACAGGCGGTTGTGAAACGCTGTTGGGCAACGACACTTACAATCATCTCAGACGATGACAAGAAGTTTAAGGAACCACCACTGGGTTCTGATCGGGGCTCGGTTGTAGTTTTCAATCTACACAATGGTGAAGAAAAACCGAACACGATGCAACGACACCAAACACAAGTCAAATCTGGAAAATAGTCATTTCATTACAAATACAGGTTCTTCCTGTGTCTTTGAGGTGTATTTTATTCACACTTTCAGGTAAAACTTAGAAAATGTTGACTTTTAATGAGTTTTAATGCTGCTTTTATGTTTGATTTTTAGAATGTACTTTGTGTTTGTATTGTTTATTGTGTATTTATGCCAAAAGGCCAAAGATGAACTTCCATTTTCATGCAAATGTAATGGACAATAAAGTTTATTTTCTGGTTTTATTTAATTTATTTCCTGAATGTCTTTTACAGAATTTTTGGCTTTTCACGTTTTTTATGTATTTTTGCGTCGTTTACGTAATTTTTTGTCTTTTTGCATCTTTTACATTGTTTTTGTCTTTTACATCTTTTATGCATTTTTGCATCATTTACATTGTTTTTGTCTTTTTTGTCTTTTAAGTCTTTTTTGTCTTTTTACGTCTTTTTATGTCTTTTACGTAACTTTTGTCTTTTTGCGTCTTTTACATCATTTTTGTCTTTTTGCAACTTTCACAGTGTTGTCATCTCGGAAAAAAACCCCAAAATGAACAAGCTGATAAATAAACAGAATAAACATATATTTTCTGACGTTAATCCTGAGACTTTGTTCTTCGGTGAAACTCAAACCGTGGACTGAAACTGTCTCTGAATGTGAAATGAATCTCACTCCGTCAACGTCCACATGAGAAGGTGAAGATGTATGAGGTCTTCCATGACCCGACTGGACCCGGTCCGGTCAGATGGCGGACCCCGCGGACCCTCCCTCCTCGGGGCCCTGCAGGGGTCTCTGGGACAGGATGTGTTTGAGAGTGTCCAGCTCCTGTGTGAGCTGCCCGATCCGGATCTGCAGCTTCTGGTTCTCCTCCTGCAGCTGAAGCGCCCTCTGCTGGGTCAGCAGGATCCGCCGCCGGGCCTTGTCCCGACTCTTCCTCACCGCAACGTTGTTCCTCTCGCGGCGCAGACGGTACTCAGCGCTGTCCTTACTGATGCTCCGCTTGGTCGCCGGCGCCCGGAATGTCGGCGACAGGAAGAAGTCCTGGAAACAGAAGAAAACACAAGGCCTGGTCAGGGTCCGGGGTCTGGGGGTCTCGGAGTCTGGGTATGGGGTCAGGGGTCAGGTGTCTGGGTATGTGTCTGGGGTCAGGGGTCTGGGGTCTGGTTCCAGGTTCAGGGTCTGAGATCAGGGGTCTGGGGTCTGGGTCCAGGATCAGGGTATGGGGTCAGCATCTGGGATCAAGGTCTGGGTCCAGTTTCAGTGACTGGGGTCAGGGTTTGGGGGTCAAGGTCCGGTTTCAGTGTCTGGGGTCAGGGTCTGGGTCTGGGTCCGGTTTCAGGGTCTGGGGTCTGCATTCAGGGTCTGGGTTCAGAGGTCTGGAGTCAGGGTCTGAGGGTCTGAAGTCAGGGGTCTGGGTCCAGTGTCAGTATCTGGGTTCTGCATTCAAGGTCTGGGATCAGAGGGTTTGGGGGTCTGGGGGTCTGGGGGTCTCGGGTCAGTTTCGGTGTCTGGGATCTGAATTCAGCGTCTGGAGTCAGACAAGACGAAAACAGCATAAAAAGGCAGATAAAAACAACGTAAAAGACAAAAAGACGAAAACGGCGTAAAAAATGTACAGACAAAAAAACCCATATGAACAATGTAAAAGACGCAAAAAGACATAAACTACATTAAAAGGATGTAAAAGATGCATAAAGACAAAATCAACTTAAAAGATGCAAAATTTAAAAAAAAATTCCATGAAAGACCCCTTGACTTGAACTTAAGTCTGGATGTTTGGAGTTCAAACTATTTGGTGTATAAATGAAACCCTGAAAGCCAGGACGGGTTTGGGTCCAGAAGTGACTTTTCCAAGAGTGAGTGTAAATGTGGAGTCGTCGGCGTACGAGGATTAGTATATTTATTATTGTATTATGTACGTTCTATGTTTTGACCAAAGTGGGTGTTTCTGGGTTTGTGGACCCAGGATGGGAGTTCTGTTTCCATGGTAACAGTGCGGTTCCGGACCCACCTGCTGGCCTCCGTGGTTCTGGTGGGGGTCGGACCCTCCTGGACCGGAGCTAAGGCAGGACGCCGCGTAGGGCAGGTACGATAAACCCATCATCTGCTCCGACACCCGGTCCTCGCCGCCGCCCCTCAGCAGCGCCGCGGACTGGCCGTACGACAGCAGGTCCATCTGAGCCAGCTGATTGGTGGATCCGGAGGGGGCGTTAGTAGGCGGGGTCAGGGTGTGGGCGGGGACCGGATAGGAGCTGGCCCACTCCTGGATGACGGAGGAGACCCTGGAGTCAGACATCTGGACGGACAGACCACGGAGACGACTTCTGTTACCACGGTTCAATCTTTATATTTAATTGAATTGAATTTAATGTATCTAATGTATATATTCATATGTAAAGAGTCCTGCTCATCATAACAGTTATTATGTTCAGTTTTCTTCACTTCATTCTTTGTTTGGTTCATTTTCATTCAATATTTTCTTTCCTTTTTGGTTCATTTTGTTGCTTATTTGATACATTTTTTGTTTATTTTATTCTCTTATTTTGTCCATTGTAATGATTATTTCTTCATTTTTGTTTCATTTTATTCTTTGTGTTCATTGTTATCTATTTTGACGCTTAATTAGTTCATTTTTTTGTGCATTTTATTCTCTATTTTTCTGATTTGTCTTCATATTAATGCCTATTTTATCCATTATATTGATTATTTTGTTCTGTATGTACATGTATACACAGTATTTATATTTCCCACCGTGTCTCATTATTAGAATAATCACAGAAACAAACACAAATATGTATCAAATATATATAAATTAAGTGTAATTATCTGAATATAAGTGTATGAAATGGAGATTTTTCTTCATATTTGTTTAAGTTTATTCTTGTTTTGTTCATTTTGTTTGTTTGCTAATTTCATTCATTTTTGTTTTATTTTATTCTATTCTATTATTTGGTTCATTTTGTTGCTTATTTTGTTCAATGTAATGATTATTTCTTCATTTTTGATTTATATTATTCTTTTTGTTCATTTTTTGTTCATCTCATTCTCTATTTTGCTCATTTTGAGGCTTATTTTGTACATTTTTATTCATATTGTTGCTTATCTTCAGAAAATACTGCAGTAAAATCATCTGTTGGATGTTGTTTGGGAAAAGTGGCACCAAATAAAACTTTAACTAACATGTAATCTGATGAAAATGTGTTTCTGTTTCTGTTTTTGGTGTTATTTTCGTCATTTAATTCTTTTTTTCCCCCTCATTTTATTCCCCACTTTGTTGTTTATTTTCTTTATTTTGTTGCTTATTTTCTTGATTTTTGTTCTTTTTTTTGCTCATTTTGTTCAGTTCTGTTCATCAAACTCATCATTTAGTCAGTTTCCATTCATTTTATTCCCCATTTTGTTCTCTTTGTTGCTTATTTAGCTAATTTTTTTCTTCTTTTAATTTCCCATTTTGTTCATTTTTCTTCATTTTTTTAACATCTTTCTTATTTTTTGCTCATTTTGTTGCTTATTTCTTCATTTTTCGTCTTTTTTTATTGATTATTCTGTTTACTGAGGAGCTAAAATGCACATATATTTTTCATAGATATACTGTATGTTTCTATTTTATTAGCTAAACATTATATTTAAATGTAAATCCAAATGTCCGCATTGATAACATGTCTCATGTGAACAAACTCTTCATTCTACATTCTGATATTTACTACCTGACAGAACTACACAGTGGCGATTCACAAGTAAAATTAAGAGTCAAATGATAAACTGATATCTTAAGGCACAGTAAAAATTTTAGATTATAAATTACAGTGGATGAAGCGGATTAAAACAGAATACCTTTGCTGTTAATGTGATGATGAACATGTTAATTTTCTACTCTGAAATGTTAAAAGTGACAGTGAATACAGCACAATAGAAAGTAAAAATTAACTGAAATATCCTAAAAAATTGCCCCTGCTATTTTATTTACCCCTGACAGTAACAGACAGAAAATAACAAATAAAAAATTTACTTAACATGTGAATTTTTTTCAATGAATAGATGAAGAAAACTCAATGATCTCCAGTGAATAAATAGTGATTAAAGGTTAAATGAATGTAGTTTTATGTTTCCTGGCGGGTGTGAAGTAGATCTGTGCTGTTGAATGTGTATTTGAATGTGTTTCATATTAAAGTTGAGATGTGTCTTACCATGACTGGAGCGTCGTCGTCTTCTTCTCTGACGTCTGAACGAAATGGAGTCGAACTGAGTCAACAGGTATTTCTAATCACAACCACCACTTCCTGTCTCTCTCACAGACGCTGAGGAGTTACTTCACATCACATCAGTGCATTATCCACCGACGCTGACAAGACTGGGGGGTTTCTCAGGTTTCATGGGTTTAATGTGCAAGGACAAAACAGATTATTACATACAAGTGCTTTACTGTCTTCAAAATAAAATAAAGATTAAAACAAGATGCAAAATGGAAACGACGTAAAAGATGCAACTACATAACAAGAATGGAAGAGATGTAAAGACATAGAACAATGCAAAAGATGCGACAAGAAGAAAATAATGTCACGCATCAAAATCAAAACTGCAAAAGATTTCAGAAAATAAAATGTACAAAAGGCACAACAAGATGCAAATACTGTAAAATTACAAAAAAATATAAGGGATATAAAAAACAATAAAATCTAAATTATGTAAAAGATGCAACAAAATTAAAGCAATGTAAAACATTAAAGTAAATAAAATGATTCAAAAGACAAGAAGCAACAAGAAGAAAATGATGTAAAAGATGCAACAAAGTTAATTTGACAAAAAAAACTGAAAAGGATAAAAAAAAAGATGCAATAAGATTAAAATTGAGTACAAGATGCAATAAAATTACAACAGCATAAATGCTGTAGATCAGAAAACACAAGTAAGATTAAAATTTAAAAAATGCAACAAGATGAAAATGACAAAACAAGCAAAAAAATTAAAATGACATAAAATACACAAGAAGAAAATGATGTGAAAGACACAATTGGATTAAAACCATGTAAAAGATGCAACAATATTGCAACACTGTAAAAGATGTAAATGAATAAAATAACGTAAAGGAGGCAACAAGAAGAAAATCATGTAAAAGACAATATAAAATTTAAATAATGTAAAAGATTTAAGAAAATAAAATTATGTAGAAGACACAAGATGAAAACGGTGATTTAGTTGATTTGAAAATGACATAAACAAAACTGAAATGACAGAAATCTCACAAGATGAAAATGACAAAAAATAAACAAAATAAAATTAAAAAGATGTAAAAGACAAAATAAAATTTAAATTATGTAAAAGATGCAACAAAATTACGTACATATGTTGTGTTATTTCGTTTTAACAAAGGCAATTTTATTTCCTCATTTAATTGGTCGTTGACAGAAAAACCTTTACATTACTGTTCCTCTGCAGCTTCCGTAGTTCACATCGACATCAAAATGGCGGCTCCTATTGACAACGTGAGTGTATTTCGCTAACTGCCGGTGTTATAGTAAATCTGTTTTTTCTTAAACAGTCCGTGACAACATTATAAATCATAGAGGTGCTTTGGTGTATTTTGTATAAACGCTCCGTGATATGAAACATCGATATTAACGAAAGATAAGAGACTAATAGTTTCGCTTGGTTAGTGAGCTAGCGGGCTAACATGCTTTATTGCGACCACTGTACTTTATGACTTTCCTGTTAAATGATCAGTTTTCGCTAACAGCCGTTTACATTGTGTTTCATGTTGTTATTCTCTTACAGGATCTGATAGAAAGTGATTTGCCAAAAGCTGTTCAGTTGCTGAACAACCTCACTGAGCAGGTACAGTAAAAGCGTGGGCTGAAATATTATTTAAGTCACTTCTATGATCCTAGAAAAGTTAGGGTTTTGTTTATTCGTTCATTATTTTTTAGTTCAACCCCCATTTGCTTCCATCATCGTCTTCTAATCTCAAAATGTATTGTGAGAGCACAGAAGAACACATGGAAAACAGTTCTATCATATAACAGCCAAAGGCAGAAGAGTCATGAGCGAGAACAACCTCAAACAAGTCAAATAGTTCAACTAAAAATGAGCGATTTAATGATAATTAGTTCAGTTCAGATGACTTATATTATAACAAACGGACAATTCAGACAGTTTTGTCATATGCAAACAACAATAATCGGTAAAGGAAACATTAAAAGACATATGGGCCCATAAAGTCAAAAATATAATACAACCCTTAACTAAAATCCAATAAATAAATACTCTAAAAATAGTCAATTTCACATTATAGCGTTGATCAGAAGGCAACAGTACAAATTCAGTCAACACTAACAGTTTTCCTTTGTCTTTAGCATCTATTTTGTTTACATTTTAGGTTGAAACTCTTTTACTTTACCATGTTCTGAGTCAGAATAAGTAAAGTAATCTTAAAATCATAGACTATGTGCTTGTCTGATGTTTTTTTTTATCATATTGTATCATATTTTATCATTTTTGATTTGTGTTGTTTTGCATCTTTTCAAAAAAAATTTATTCAAATGCTCAAATATTTTTCTGTTTTCTTAACCTAAGACTAAAACTCAAGATTTAAACTTAGAAGAAATCATGATTTGACATTTATTGTGAAAATTATCAATGCTGTCTGACATGAAAATGCTTATTATGTTTATATTTTAGGTGTTTCGGCCCAAGTTTCTCTTAAAGGAGGGGTTTAATTTGGATGGTTCTGTCTTAATAACCGTTGTTAAATGGGACTAGATTATGAATACCCACCTGTGCAATGTGCTTGTTGACATGTTTTTGTCTTACGTCCGATTGAAAGGCTCTGCCATCTGTTGTCAGGTGGCATCAGTCACAGGTCACATTCGCGAACTCCTAAAGAAAGTCAAAGATGGAGCTTTTAAAACGTCAAAGGTGAGTGAGGTTCCTGGGTCAGTTTTATTCAGATGTTCTAGTTTCAGATGATCTATAGTGGTCGACATGTCTCAGCTTTATTTTTATGTAAATTAGACAGTTTCACTCACTTATTTAAAGTTTAAATTAAAAACTCAACGCTTTATCTCCTGGAAACCACATCACACCCCTAAAGGTTTTAGTTTTTCAAATTTTGTTCAGTTATTTCATCAGTCAGGTTTTGATTTGTGATTCAATTCTGAAAAAGACATATTGACGTCAAAGGAACATGAATAACCGTTGTTCTCTGTGGCCTTCTCTCATCCAGGGTTTGTCGTTCCTGGACCTCCGGTATCACCTGCTGCTCTTCTACCTGCAGGACATCACTCACCTGATCAGCGTCAAGACGGAGGGCGGGCCAATCCAAGACGGCGAGGCCTTGAACCGGCTGGTCACCGTCCGGACGGTAAAAGGTTCACGAGGTCACAAACGGCCGTAAAGACGTGTGGTGGTTTTGTCTGAGTTCATTTTTTTTCTTTTATTGTTGATGGTTTTTAAGGTCCTGGAGAAGATGCGGCCGCTGGACCATAAACTGAAATACCAGATCGATAAACTGGTGCGGACAGCGGTCACTGGGAGTTTAGGTGAGACGGGTGGGGGGTTAATCCGTTCTGTTGATCTCAGTGTTTTTGCCTTTATGAGAGAAATGAGTGGACTAGGTCAAACTCATTTCAGTTCAGGTTCCACATTCAGCTCAATTCGATCTTAAGTGGGTCAGACAAGTAAAATACAATCATAATAACCTATAAATAATGACACTTCCAAATTTTTCTCTTTGATTTGATGCAGAAAAGTACAATTAAATTATTAAAATATTTACATTTACAAACTGTCCTCTAACAATGAAAAAACTCAACCTGAAATTTCTAAAGAAAAATAAATATATTTTAACAATATTATCTCTCGAATTATTATTTACACGTGCATTATAACTATACAAAATATTTAGTAAAGGCATAATATTGTTAAATTTTTAGAGTTTGTAATTTTTATCATTCTTTATTTGATTCAGTTCAATTACAAAAACAGGAGGCACATGTAAGCAGTATGAATGTACACCGCTTTTATACAGCTCAAGAAACCTAAAAAAAAAAAACGGTAAAAAGGAAAGAAAATATATGATAAATAATAGCAATAAGAAGAAGAAGAGTAACTATGTAGAATAAAACAGGAAAAAACATGTGATTGTCTGAATAAGGTGGATAAAGGAGGGTAAAGTGCAAACGATTATCAGTTAGTATGCTGATTTTTTTTAGCCACGTGAATCATAATTGGTCTGAATGTGGAATCTGAACTAAAATGATTTTAACACCGGCCGGATCAGACCCTTTGGCCGGCCGGTTTTGGCCCCCGGGCCGTATGTTTGACACCCCTGGACCTGGGTTTGTTTCATTTCAGATCCACTTTGGTGGTGGACAGAGGAAACCAAATAATTGTAAACATGACTGTACATGAAGTAAAAATGGTCCAAAATGATGCTACCTTATATATTTTTATGGATAAACGTGCAGTTTTGTTACTGCACAGCCTCCAGACACCACCAAGTGATACCAAAGACGTCTGGAAGCCCTTGTGTTTACTGTTGTTCCAATTTTCTTGTTGTTTTCAGCTGAGAACGATCCTCTGCAGCTGCGTCCGAATCCGGGGAATCTCCTCAGCAAAGTACGACGTGAATATTTAATAATATTACTATGTCATTAAACCCACAGTTCATCATCAGATCCTGTGTTAATTATTTCACCTTAAATGTGTTTTTACAGCTGAGTGAATCTGAGTCTGACGACGACACTGGGGCAGCGACAGAGAAGAAAACGTCCCACTCCACCGGCAGGAAATACGTACCGCCAAAAATCGCCCCAGTGCATTATGGTAAAGCAGACGAAGCCCCCTCAGCTCAGCCTGGCATTGAAGCTCAGATGAGTTGGTAAATCTCAGTCTCGTATTTCTGTCCAGACGGAGACGTGACGGAGGCCGACAGGAAGAAGGCCCAGGCCGAGCGCCAACGCCGCGCCGCCCTCAGGAGCTCCGTCATCCAGGAGCTGAGGCAGCAGTACAGCGACGCCCCCGAGGAGATCCGCGACCGCCGCGACTTCCAGAGCGAACGGGAGAGTCGAGACGAGCTGCACAGGTACGGACACGCCGGCGGCCGTGGAAACAGCAGGAAAGACAAGGCGGGGATGATGGGAAGGACCAGAACCATTTAGAACAAGAGATGAAAATTATGTAAAAGACACAAAAAGTGAAAACAATGTAAAAGATGCAACACAATGAGAATGATGTAAAGATGCAAAACAACAAACGACGTAAAAAAAGATTTAAAAAATTATGTTCATGACGAAAACATAAGGTGAAACGTACGTAAAAGACAATTTACAGACCAAAAAGACAAAATGATGTCCAAGATCCAAATGACATTAAAGACGCAAAAAGAAACGTGGACACAAGACAAGTCACAGAAAGAGACACAAAAGACAAAACCTTATATGAAAGACAAAAAATGACATAAAAGACACAAGACAGAAAAAAAATGATGTAAAAGGCAAAACAGTGTAAAAGACAAAAAGATGAAAAATGACACAAGACAAAAACATGTAAAAAAAAAAAAAACTGATGCAAAAGGATGAAAAATGAATGAAAATCTAAGTACCATTTCTTTTTTTAAAAAAACCAACCGTCTTCATCAAGAGGCTGAATCTATTTCGAATTTTTTATTAAAATGAGTCTGAACGTGTTCTGTTGAATCTTTACCGTCAGATTCAGTCCACGTTCGCTGAATGAGCGTCTTTGTTGACGATTGTTGGCGTTTTCTCAGGAGAAACTACGAGGAGTCGATGATGGTGCGTCTGAACGTGTCCAAGAGTCAGAAGAACACCAGGAAGAGAGGCATGATGGGAATGTCGGGCCAGCTGAGCGGCATCACACACTTCAGTGACATCACAGCGCTGACGGGCGGCGACGGCGAACAGGTGACGAAACAGGGGATTATGGGAAACGGAGACTGGCCACTGTTTCCACTGATGAAATGTCATAGATTCAGCTTTTATGTGTAAAATACCAGTGTTTCCTCAAAACCTCCAGAGCAAAGAAAACAGAAAATACTCATATTTAACAAACAGAAAATTCCAACTTTTGTCCTGAAAAATTACCCAAACAAGTGACTGATGATTAAAAAAAAACTTAAGAGTCAACAACTAATCAGCTAAATCTGCTGGATTGAATAGTTTTTGTGTCATTAGGAGAAATATTCCATAATTCCCATTCTGTACATTATACTCAGTGATTGGGGTTTTGGAAGGGGGGGGTTAAATGTGTGATTGACAGCTGAAATTAACAACCACTGATCAGATTGAGTTAGAAAAATATAAAGTATCTTCTGTTTTCTGCAGCAAAACATCTGGTTTTTATCTTAATATTTAGTCTTGATTATATGTGAGAGAAGACTGGTTTATTTCCCTGTGATCGACGTATAATGGCAAATATTAATCAATAACCGCTGGTAATTAGTCACAACCAATCAGGTAATTACCATCCACTATTTGATCATCTGATACTCATTATTATAAAGTAAAGGTCTCATGGACTGAGCAGGTGAAATGGAGTGAAACTTTACCTGTGACGTCCACAGGTTCATCGTCTGCTTCTGAAACGTCATTTCCTGCTAAAAATAAACTGGAAAATCTGCAAAAAAAACCCAAAACACTAACAGGCGATGCTGTTCTGTCAGTCTAGAACACGGACGTCAAACTCATTTGAGTTCAGTACGACCCCCAGTGGGCCGGACCAGTCCAATAATAACCCATAAATAATGACATCGCCAAACCTTTCTCATGTTTTAGAGTGGAAAAAAAATTAAATTACATCAAGGAAAGTAAGGAAAATGTGAATAGCATGAATAACCAGAAATGTCTTAAGAAAAATAAGTGCAATTTTAACAATATTCTGCCTCAGTTTGTCATTTACACATGTGCATTAGAACTTACAGATCACAGTGGATCTACAAATACACAAAACATTTAAATAACAGGCAGAATATTGGTCCAATTACACTTAATTTTCTGAAGACATTTCAAGTTGTTCAGATTATTTAAATTTTTTGTGAAAGAATAGTGTGTAAATATTAACATTTTCATGTAATTTTACTTTTTTTTTTAAATAGTAAAACAAAGAGAAAATTTGTAGTTATTATTTATAGGTTATTATGATAGTATTTTACTGGTTCTGATCCACTTTGGATCGCATTGGTCTGTATGTAGAACCTGAACTAAAATGATTTTAACATCCTTGATTGTTAATATCTTAAGTGTAATTTTTGCATTTCATAAATTCATCCCATGGCCCAGATTGGACCCTTTGGCGGGCTGGTTTTGGTCCACGGGCCATATGTTTGACCCCCCCGGTCTAGAACGTAAACACGAGTTAATCAGCCTGATTGCAATGAACTTTTTTTTTTTTTAACCATTTTCAGACATTTTACAAAATAGTCGAATCAAGATGTGGTTACCTGCTGTTGAACGACGTTCATGAAGAAAGTTGGAGCTTTTTGATAAAATTCTAATGATGTTTTATCTTCATCGGCGCAGCATGGGGATCAGCAACGACCGAAGAAAAAGAAGAAACTCATGAAGAAGAAAACAAAGAGAAAAGGTGAGGACCACGATAAAAAGAACGGGTTGTGACTAAAGACTGGATTAGACGTTAAATATTCAGTCTACATTAACGCTGCGACCTGAAACACACAGACTCTGTATGGTGGAAGAAAAGTTGGTAAAACGTCCAATGTAGTTTTTTAAATGAGATGTTCAGATGATTCTCACAGTCCTGAAAAACCAGGACCAAAAATCCTAAAATTAGGTAAAATCATCAAAACAAGTCATGAAGGTTAATTTTTAGACGTAACCTCACATTTTGGAGAAATGAGTCAGTCTTTTAATGTCAGTCACACTTAATATTTGTCTTTTTTTTTTTGCCAATTTCTTCTTTGGCATCACATGATCACATAAAAACCCTTTACAAGTGTTTCATTAATGTGACATTTTTTCCAGTTACATCCAGATTTAAGTGTCTTTTCATGATTTTAACCTTTATAACTGATGAAAACCTCAAACCTGGTCACATTCTTTACACCTTTGAGTTTAATTTCTCTTATTTCCTCCTCCACAGCCTTCAGGAAGCACAGATAAACCCAACGGTGTGAAGACCGGCTTCAGTTTACATCAGTAACACATTTTCTACCACATCACGGGACTGGAATAAACGGCTGTGGACTGTTTGTTTGTTCTCTGTTGTGTCCATTAGGGGGCAGTCATCGCTCTGGTTTCCAATAAAAACCATCTGCTCAGAAGTGGATTAAATACGGGTTGGAGGATATTTAAGGACAGCGGCATCAGGTTCTGTTCACATTTAACCGATGAAGAAACTAGTTTATGTCCATATTTTAACACGCAGATACAGGAAATGAAACTAGTTTAACATAGAAAGAAATGCATTGTTTAACTGATTTTACATTTAGAGAAACTCCAAGATCAAAACCTTCTACTGATATAAACTGTTCAATACCTGTTGATCCACTAATCCTATCAATACATGGAAATAACTGGTGTAAAATACAGTTATTCATCTTTTCATGGTCATCAGATATGACCCATTTAGACGTTCAGAGGCTCCGTAGTTACCATGGAAACACCGTCATCTTCTACAACATTGATTCACCAGTAAAACCCATGGAGTTGGATCAATGACAGTGGATGGACACACTGGGTTTATGTTTGTTAAATAAACTGAATAAAAGAGTACCAAGCACTGAAACAGTGAGCAAAAAATTTACAAAAATGTAATTTAAGAAAATAAAATGAGCCACAAACTGAACATGACTGAAGGAAAAAGAGGCAAAATGAACAAAAACAAAGTTACAAAATAATGACATGGAAAAAATTAGGAGTAAAATGAATAACAGCCAAAGTAATCGATATAACATGAAAAAAATGAGTTTAGAAAAAATGCAACAAAATAAGCCATAAACTCCAGAAAAAAAATTAACAAAAAATATATATATGAATAAGAAAATTGACAAAATAATGACATGGAAAAGATAAAATTAATCAAAGTAAATCAACATGAAAATAAAAAGAGCAAGAACAAAATAAACAATTCAACAAAATGAATAAAGGGACAAAATTAGGTCATAGAAGTTTGTTTTTATGTTCAGTTAATATATTTGTTTTTATATAATTTGTATTTTATGTCAGCTGCTCCCATGAGGATGAATAAACTGGTACCTTCTATGGAAATGTACAGATGATCAATGATCCTCCTCAGACCCAGGAAAGTAAAGGTTTGGCTTCTTTACATTTAATAATTTCCCTGATTGGTCCTTTGCAGTGGACAGTGTTTTTTTTTTTTTTTTTAAGTAAAGCTGTGGAACTGTTGTCCCCTACAGAGGATAAAATGCATTTCTGAGTTTTAGTAGGACATAGGAAATTGTCACCTTCCTAAAATAACCAACTTTTTTTTTTTTTTTGACAAGTGACTTTTTTTGCCCTAAATCCTCTCCTCATGACGCTGGCTACCTCTGGTCAAAATCACCTAGTTTTATTATGCTGCCTTCACGTGCTATGAGAATCATGGTAAATCTCAGTTATGAATTTGAAAATTGCATGTAAACGCCTCCTCACATCACATTTTTGACCCACGAGCTGAAGAGATGATGAAAATAACCTTTGACCTTTTCAAGAGTATTGAGGGATTCCTCACGAATGATAAACAATGCTTTTATTAACGTTATGCAGTCGTTAGCTGATGATTTTGCACATTTATAGTATACACAATTTGCAAAAAAAAAAATTCTGTAGCAGATGAATTAGCACGTCTAAAACTTTTTTACCCAAGGAGCAGTTCACCATAAACTGTTAACCATGTTTCACTTCGCTATGACAACAAAAGCACTTGAACACAATGCACTTGAATTCACAAGTGTAAAGGATCATCTCCCCGACAGTACCTGAAGGCAGCATTGGTTCCGATCATATTCTATCCTTTAGGGTAATTTAATATGTGACTTAAGTCTGGTTAAGTTTTTTGTGTTTCCTGAAAAACATGACTTTTAGGAAGGTGACAAAATGTAAAACTACCATTGGCGGTAAACTACCCTTGGTGGTAACCCCCCCCATTCAAATAAATGACGACACCGTGTCATTTTTACACAATGTCTTTATTTTTTTTTTTTCCTAATTACAGACTCATGGGTTAAAAATAAAAATGCAAAAACATTTGTTTTTTTTGTTTTTTTTTTCCAAACCCACTCCCCCTTTTCAAAGAAAACAAAAAAGTCTCCACACAAACCCCCACCCTGACTCCC
>JAPQRQ010000014.1:24353421-24364094 GCA_037367365.1 Apogon talboti | reverse complement strand
AGATGTTTAGGAGAGTCTGCACAATCCAGGAAATAGACCGTACCATGTTAACGGTATTGTGCCTTTGTTTTCCAGATAGTAAAATGTAAAATGATTGGTGTGTGGGTGTGAGGGGGGGCAGCAAAGGCACTCTCTCTCTCCCTCTTTCTCTCTCTCTCTCTGCGAGCAAGAGCCGCCTCTGAGGGGGTGGGATTGAGGAGTGTAGGGGGGTAGGAGGTCACTGTAGGGAAAGACTTTGAGGACAAACAGCACCACACATAAACCCCCAGCAAATAGACACATACATATATACATATATATATATATGTGAAAATCTGGAGTTTTTGTCCACAATCAGACACCGTAGAGGACACACAGAGGCCAGACTCACACCTCGCACACAGATCAGCAACAAACACAAAGAAAAAAGGTCGCTGGGGCTGAAACCAGGCTGTAGATGCTGAGATCAGGCTGCAGTAATGAACCCTCGTTTCTGGAGTGAATGCTGTGTCAGATGTGTGTGATGTGTTCATGTGCATGCACGACAAACACCACACAAAAATAAGCACAACCAGGGTGGGGGTGTCGAAACCTCAGCGGTCCACTGCGACAGGGTTCGGGGTGGTGTTTGTGCATCCCGGTACCCTGAAAACAGGTGGACGGCGAGGATTCGAGCGGCGTTTCCTGGGTTTGCTCCGGTTACAGGACGAGGCGCTGGTTCAGGTCTGATGTAATCCCCTCAGGTTCTGCTGATTCTAACATCTATGTCACTTTAACTCAATAACTCATATTACCAATAACTCATCTGTTTAACTTCACTGGTGCACCTTTATTGTCTATGTATTGTCTCCTCATCCCCCTGCTGTTTATAGTTACATTCTATGTTGATCGTTATATTCCATGTTGATGGTTGTATTCTATTTTTTTCTACCATGTTCATTTTGCACCATGGGGCTGTAGAGTTCTGTAATTTCAGTTTTCTGTATGCGATGTACATATGGCAAAACTGACAATAAGGCTAACTAACTTACATTTTACCCATCGCTCATGGATCTGTTTACCAATCCTCTGGATGATAAAACCATAAACTTGATCGTAAAGAAGACTTTACATTGATCGTCTTGTTCAGTATCAGATTGAAGTCCAGTCTTGTCATATCTTATGCCATTTTTATTTCACATTTTTCTCAACTCCATCTGAGTCTTTACATTTTCTGCCATTTTCATCTACACTGTCTCATTTTCTCTGTCATTTACACTATTGTTTAGTCTCTTTTCCCATCTTACGTCATTGTTTGTCTTTTTTTTCATCTTTTACACTACTTTCGTGCATTTGAGGGTCATTGTCCTTCATCTTGAACACTTTTTTTTTTAACATTGCTTTCTCCATTTTCTGCCATTTTCATCTTCATTTGTTTTACATTGTTTTAGTTTTGTCTTTTACACTGTTTTCTTTTTTTGTACCTTACAGACATTGTACTTTTTTCACTGACTCCATTTGAGTCTTTTACATTGTTTCTGCTTTTTTCTGCCATTTTCATCTACCTTGTCTTACTTTTCCCCTCTTGCTTTGTTCGTCTTTTACTTCATGTTCATCCTGTTGCATCTTTTAATAATTCAACGCCACAGATAACCTCCTGGTTTCTTCAACTTTCACATTTAACCTTTAAGGAATTTACTTTACATTTTTGTTATAATTGATATAGATAAGTTTGTATTTTGATATCTTCTGACATATCTACCGTCCAGCCCTGGTAGAGTAGCATTAATCAGAAATACACCCCACATATCCTGTAAACTCTTCAACCCTTCAGTCTGATGCATGTTTCAGCTGATGGATGACCTCTGCGCCCACCCCTGGTCTTCTCCTGAACCCCGGGGCCTCGTCCTGGAGCTCAGACCAGATCCCAGCAGGGTTTGGACTCGTTGGTATGTGAGGGAGTGTCCGGGTAAGTACACCGAGCGATTAGAGAAACTCTGACCTTGGCGTCCAGATGCTTTCGCGCACAGAAAGAATGAGTGGGAAACGAGTCACGACTGCGGCCAAACAAGCACAGCTCAGATAAAAACCCAGGCTGGGACTGGATTAGAAAGGCCTCTGTTCGGGTTCAGGCTTTTGGACTCTTCAGGGCCACTGCCGAGTCTTTGTCCGGCTGTTTCTGGACCAATCAGACTCAGAGTCTCTCGGTGCTCGGTGTACTTGGGGAGTTTGGCATTGTTTGTCTTATCATGAGTCAGACCAAACAACCTGGCACCACCTCGCCCTAAACGTCATTTCCATCGAATCTGACACTTTTAAAAACCTGTTAAGCCCTAGTCCATTTGTTTCCAGTCAGAACCATTTCAATGTAACACAAAACAACACATTAGCCGATAGCAGGAGCTTCATTCATATGAAACCAAGTTATGATCAGAAAACCACAAAGGTAAGACAACATTTGTCATCACCTCTTCATAACGTGACCTTTATTTTTGCTCTTCTATGTGTCATGATGTGGTTTTTATCACTAGAGAAATAACACTTGTACTGTTGTGCTTGATGTTAGCTTAGCACTACAAAGTTTGTCTCATTGGTCTGTTCTATTAAATTATCCCTGACATACACTGGTATCGGACTGTTAGCCTGGTTTACATATTTGTCCATTTAAACTATTCCCGACAAATTCTGGTCTCAGACTGTTAGGTTGCTTTACATATTTGTCCATTTTAGCTGACATTCTTCTGGTTACATGGATGTATAGAATGTACGTCTTGCTACAAGCGTCGCATAGCATTACCATGGCAACACAGATGGAACTGTGGGCACCTGGGCTTAAGAGGCTACAGCAACTTCAGTGACATTTTTTGATGCACCAATTGAGGCTGATTCGCTTCCCCATCTGAAGAGCTCCAAGCTGGAATCTGTCCACTCAACAACAACAACAACGGTCAAACCCTGCGTCACCTCCAGACAGGCAGAGTCCCAGTGCACGACTCGTCACCACGGGCTCATTCTGACTCTAAGACCAGATTATCATGACTGTTATCAACACAAGCCCTGCAGCATCTTCGACCTCCACATCCTGAAGCAATAACCAACACCCAGGACCTGAAGCGGTGCAGGTCCTTCGACTATCCGGACTCTACACCTTAAACGGATCCAGGTCCGGAGTGAACGATGAGCCCGTGTGCACTGAGTCCGTTTGCCTTCCACGGACTGGTTCTAGTCATGTGACATGCAGTGAGATCATGTGAGCGCTAACCAGGCTATGAGAGCAGTCTGCTGACCCGTCACCCTCTAAAACTCAGACCAGTTACTCTAATACTGTAACAGGAGTCAGGTCGAACGTAGATGTGATGCACCCAACTGTGGTTCACTGTTGGTTCTGATAAAACTACTAATTCACCACATTTTACTACAATTCAAGAGTCATTCTACACAAACGTATCATCTGTACATTTTACAGCAATGAAGGGGAGAAAGTGGTCATTTTATTGAAGTATGTTCTGGTTTGACAGGTTTAACATGATTTATTATGATTTTTTTGTTCATTTTGTTGCTTATTTTAGTAATTTTTCTTAATTTACTTCATTATTTTGTTCATTTTTCTTAATTTAGTTGACTACTTTGTTCATTTTGTTACTTATATTCTCTTAGTGCTTATTTGGTGGTTTGTGGTTTATTACTTCCTCTGAAATTAAGATACTTGCTTTACATTTTTAACCCAAGACAAAAATGGGCAAACAGGCCTTCAGTTAATTAAACCACATGTCAGAGGTTTGATGAGGTTCAACATGCTGTACTGTGTTATATTACTTTGTTTTGTTAAATTTTATTCATTTTGTTGATTTACTACTTATCCTGTGAATTGAGGTTTAGTATACTCTGAATTTAAGATACTTGCTTTACATTTTTAAACTATATTTCATTAGGTTTCTCTAGGTTTAAAATGGTGTAAAAGGTTCTATAGTTCACTTTTTCCATTTATTTTTTTCTTTTGTGCATTGTGGTTTGGTTTACTCTGTTTTTTTTTTACTCTTCTATCAAAAATGTCCAACATGTTGATTTGATATTTATTAATGTTGAGAATAAATGAAGACTCCTGCAAACTTGACGCCCCAAATAATGAAATGTGTCATTAATATTTCAGATTCATTCTTCTACCACCCGAGATCACTACTTTTACCATACTTTAATACTATGTGGCTTTATTTTACCATGTCCCATATTCATTACAGAACTTTAATAGGAAGAAAAACATGTTCAGACAAAATACAGCTTTAAATACTGGACATGACTGTGGAAAAGTGTTTCTGTAGCGTTTTGACGGGGCTTCAAATGAAATATTAAGTAAATAAAAGCTGAAATAACATCGATGAGCTTTGTTTACATGCCCAATAAAAATCCAATCGTTACCATTTCATTATGATTTTTACTCCATTTCCCTTTTATTTTTATGTATCTTATGCATTTAACTGTTTTATTATCTTCCTATTTTATCATTTATTCAACTGCTCCAGTTTTATTGCAAAGCACTTTATGACCATTGGCCCATTTACATTAAGACTAATACTCCGATCGTTATCTGATTTCTGGGTAAACAGTATAATCTGATTATGAAAAATTGATTAATACCTGGATTTCTCCCCAATACTCTGATACTCTTTTTAATCTGCACATGGAAATAAAAAAAAAGGTAGAAAAATGGAAGTCGTAGTCAAACCTGAGCTGAAGACAACAGGAAGTTTGTGTCTACTATCACTACTTATGTACGAACTCCAAAAGAAATCCAAGAATGGACTGAAACGTCAAAACCAGGGTTTTTCAATCATTTCTGAAGTGCATGTAAACGTGTCAGATCTGATTATTACACTTTTCTGATTAGATCCATTTATCAGATGTTTCTGGTCATGTCACAGGCTCAGTGTCATAGTTTAGAATAGGAAAATGTATCCCAAAAATGTGGGGACAGAAAACCTGACGTTTGTCGTAGAATGACCCTTCATCTGTTTTTCATCTCCTCACATGATTAATTGATTGACTGTCTAATCATTACAGAAGTCATAATTGTTTTGTGGTGATGTAGAGAAATCACTAATGATAATAAAGCCAATACTGTTTACTGGGACCCGTCTGCACTGGTATTAGACTGATACTAAAACCAATCCACTGATCCTTCATGGTTCATGAATCAGGACCATGCATCCTCCTATGGTTTCAGGGGTAACGTCTCATATCAGACCGCCCCCCCCTCCTCCCCCTTTAACTGCCCATGTGAGTGTGTGTCATATGACGGCGCCCCCTGCATGCAGTGCGGTGCTCGTCCTCCAGCATGTCCAGGAGGGGCTCACCTGAAGGCCCGTCCTCTGCCTCTGGGTGGCGTGTAGCCGCTGTAGTAGCGCGTACGTGCCGAGAAGTTTCCTCCCCGTGATCGGAATCGGGCTCGTGGGAAGCCGCGGTCTGTGGTGCTGATGCCCGGTCTGTTCGTTCTCTTGGCGCCGACCTGAGGACAAATGCCGCAGTTAGAAAACACCACAAACGGCTGCACATCGAACGGGTCTGAACCCAGACTTTACACGGGCTGTGGACTGACTGAAAGGCCGGGCAATTCACTGAAAAAGTTGGAATAAAAACAAAGGAAAAAGTCCTTCATATTAACTCTACGTCCATTGGAATTATTTCAATAACTAGTCTCAGGTCCCAGGATCTGTTATTTTTATATGTCCTAAAAGTCAGAACAGAACTGGGAAGGACGGCTTTTAAATGTTCCGTTTCCACTGACTGGAAAAAGCTACTGAAGGAGCTGCTCTCTAAATACAGTCATTTTAAACAAACGGGAAAAGGATAAATGTGGATGCAGCCGTTTTTCCAACTGAATCGGATTCTGCTTTTACATGTTTTTAAGGAACATTAGACTTAGTACATATTAAATCATTGGTAGTGTTCTACAAGTATGTTTTTGGTTTGGTGCTTTATGTATTGTTTTAGCACCAAGTTTTATTCTCTTTTATGTATGTATTTAGTGTGGCTGTAAGACTGAAATTTCTATTTTCTGTAACTTGTGTTGCTACTGAAATTTTTTAAAAAAAACAGATTTTTAATCTCAACTAATTATTTTCCTGGCTAAATAAAGGTTATTATTATTATTGTTATTATTATTATTATTATTGATTTCAAAAAATAATAATTTGAACAAAAACGCTGACAAACTAAGGCATATCACCCAGCCCCCCGTGTCCTGCTCTGGCTCTGGAGGTTTTACCAGGTTTAATCTCTGTAGTAGTTTCAGGACCTGGATCTAAATTTGTCGACTCCCATAAGACAATGTGTAATGACTGGCTCTTTTTGTATGAAACTGAACTGAAAAATCACAAGGTGGTACTGATGTTAGGTTATTTAGAGTTTACAGAGTAGTTTACAGTAAAAAATGTCAAATGGTTTTGTAGTTCTGGTCTATTACAGAAATGACAAATGGAAAAAGGCTCAACTCAAACACATAACTGAACAATAACTATTGAACAAATACCACATTTTTCTCCTCCATTTTTTCCACCACAAAACAAAAACTCCAACTGAGAGACAAAATAAATACAATAAATGTAGTGACTGTGATGATGTTGCATGTTTTTACAGTGCATTTCCACACAAATAAAGGACTTTAAGCTGCAGCCTTCTGGCATAAAACTGCACTGAATGGCATCAAGTTGATAATTGTGCAGCTCTATTGGACTACAGTTACTCCTCAGATCATACTGTAAATGCAGTGAGTATAATAATTCACAAGAGAACCCTGATAATCAATTAAAACAGTCGCAAAATAATGGTTATTAGATATCAAATCATGATTATTCAAGGGTTTCATCTTCTTTAGTTGCTAAAATTAGCAGAAAAAAACTGAAAGTAGAACTTCTAGAGTTTCCTCTAAGGATGAGACCAAAATGATCCTAAACGACAACAAAACTGTAATATAACATTGATAATTAAAATGTTGTCACCCAGGCCTACATAGGACGGTTGTACATGAATCTTAAAAGTCTCCACAAGTTCTAGAAAATGTTCCATGATTCATTCAACGTCATGAAAGGAAGGATTTATGTCTCGATGAGACAGTGGGGACATCAGTTTGACTTTACTGGAGAACTAGACTTTAAACTGAAACTGACTGAACCTTTAATTACAGACAAACGCCTTCTACAGAGTTGATAAATCTAATGTAGACTCAGAACGGCTTCACCTTTTCTGTCCACGGAGACGTCCGACAGCTCAAACTCTAACTGCGCTGAACAGAAGGAGACTTGGACCCGTCTTACCTTTATCTGCCTTCCTCTGAAGAGGGACTCGTCCAAAGCCATGGCTGTCCGGACAGACTCTTTGTCTGCAAATTCAATGTAGGCAAATCTGGAAAAAAACCAGAACACACTCAGAGTCCAGTCCAGTGGAAACACGACCATGTGACGCATCAGTGAGCCCGTTCACATCCACGCTAATACTCTGGTCATTATCTGATTTATGGAATAGTCAGATTTTTCAAGTGATCATGTAAAAAGTATAATCTGATTTTGTTCAGCACATAACAGCAGTAATCTGATTATGAGTAATCAGATTAACACATCTGGATTTCACCCCAATACTCCAATGTCTTCATGCATGTACACAGGTTCATCTGATTTATTTCGTTCTTCTACATATGTGCATGTGTAAAAATGAAATCGTAAAAATACGGAAGTGATGTAGTCAAACGTGAGCAGAAGACAATAATAGGAAGTTTGATCAATGTCACTAGACTCAAACATAACCAAACAAAAGTTGAATAAAGTAATTAAAACTGAGCAAAACCAAACAAAAATGTGATAAAATAATGAACAAAACAAAGACAACTAGATATAAATTGACTAAAGTAATGGAAAACTGAGCAAAACCAAACATAAGCTGCAGACAATAACAGAAAACTTTATTCTATCGTTACTATTTGCAAACTCCGATTGCGTACTCCGTTTTCCAATTATTTCATTTTTGAAGTGCATGTAAGCACCTCAGATCTGATTATTACAACTATCTGATTACTGACTGTTCTCAGACTCCGTGGTCGTGTAAACGGGTTCACCCATGCATCGTTAGTGTCATTAGTATGTGTTACACTCTGCCTCCTCTGTTTCACTGTGAATCTGCCGTCTAACGCTCAGTTCAGGTCTGAATGTAGTGGTCATTACCCCTTGGGATGCCCTGTGTATTTGTCACATAGGATGGTGACTCTGTTAACTGAGCCGCAGCCATGGAAATGAGCCTCGAGCTCTTCTGCCGTGGCGCCGTAGTCCACCTGAAGACCAAGACCAAGACAGACGTCAACACAGAGCAGTCACAAACGTCCCCATCATGATCTGAGATATTCTGTTTTCATCGTCAGGTAGGACACTCCTTTTCAGGGTTTGGCTCTTTTACTTGTTTATTCATATACATTCTGATGAGTGTAAAATGCTGTCAATGTTTGAACCACAAACAACTTCTACACTGTTGTGGAATTAGGACTCACATTACATTTACTTTCATTTAATGTTGTAAAATCCAGAGTTCACTCTTTAAAACATGAATAATCAGACACTGCAGTTGTATTTTTGTCTTTTTATCCATTACACCTTTTCTGTCGGTTTGGTTTTGTCGTCACTTTTACATCAGTTTTGTCTTGTGCATCTTTTACGTCACTTTATTTTCATCATGATCCACCGGTAAACTGTTGTTGCTGCTTACATGCACCACTGCCTTAAGCGCTTACTGCTGCTGTATATTGTGCAACATTGTACATATTCAGAGGTTTATTTTATTATATTTTATGGTCGTTTTTATTCTATTTAGCTCATATATTTTACCTTACTTCCATGGTACAAACACAGTCCTCAGTAACTATATTTTGTTCTATCATGTCTATTGAGTGAATGACAATAAAGCTGAGCCTGAGCCCTTAACTTTACCTTCATCTCATCATTTTTGTCTTGATGTGTAACTTTCTTCTTGCTGCATCTTTAACTCATGAAGACCCAAATATCCACCGCCGACCAAAAGCATTTACTGATCTAAAATGCTTAATAACTTCAGGACCTCTAATCCTATCAATACATGTCAATGAGTGGTGTAAAATACAGTTATTCATCTTTTCATGGTCATTAGATATGACCCATTTGGACGTTCAGAGGCTCTGTAGTTACCATGGAAACACAGTCATCTTCTACAACACTGATTCACCAGTAAAACCCATGGAGTTGGATCAGTGACAGTGGATGGACACACTGGGTTTATGTTCAGTTAATAATGGATTTGTTGAAAAAAATCACTTTTTCATCAGTTATCTCTGTTTTGATAAAATAACCTTTGAATTTACATTGTGCTTTAGTGAACATCTACTTGATCAGTGAATTAAATATTGGAAACTACATGATCTTCAATGAAAAATGCAAAATACAGAGGATAATATTATAAATAACTCGGGAAAGACAAAAACATTATTTGGAAGTTGTGACAAAAATAGCTGTGGGTCTTTAAGGGTTAATATTATCATCATCTTGTGCCTTTTCCAAACAATCTAGAACCAGTTATAACCATCCTCAATTTTCACTGCTGATCAAAAATCATCCCATGAACATTTAATATTATAACTACGTCAATGAAATTATCTGAAAAGGTATAGAATAAATAATAATAATACATTTTATTTATAGGCGCCTTTCAGGACACGCAAATTCACCATACAAAATTGTTAAAATTACACACACACACACACATATATATATATATATATATATACACACACACACACACACACACACACACACATACAGAACACATAGGTACATAAAATGGCAGCAGATAAAAGTGATACTATGGAACTGAGTGAGCCTGTCTGAATAAATACATCTTCAGCTGGGATTTGAATATCATCATAACATTTTTCACTGCATCGTACAGAGCGAACTCCAGTGTTTATATTTAGTGTCAGATGTGGCCTCGCGTCTGCACAAATAAAATCTGAATCCAGGTGATGAATAGGTGGACGTTCACATGTAGATCAGTTGGTTAAAGGCCTTGAAAACACTTATCTGTTTGAAATGACAGGCAGTCACTCACGTTTCCGACATAAATAGATCTGCCGTCTGCTTCCATCTTTTCCTCGATGGACATGATGACAGGGCCGACTGTAGACAGGAGACAAAGATTCTGTCAAACCCACAAAGTAAAACATGTTTCACCACGTTAGGACTCAACAATCTCTGAATCGTGTGAGGAAAAGACTGATCTGTGAAGTCCTACTGCACGGGTGTCCAACATGCGGCCCGTGGGCCAAAACCGTCCCGCTAAAAAGGGTCCAATCCGGCCCACTGGATGAATTTGTGAAACGCAAAAATTACACTGAAGCTATTATCAATCATTTTAGTTCAAGTTCCACATTCCGGCCATTCAATAACGCACTTCCAAAAAACATACAAAGGTTTTTTACACTTGGAGAGTACGTATGGCATGAGAGGCTTTGGAAATTTTGGACTACCTAAGGTTCGAAAGACCAAGAAGAGCTTTTGTCTGTCTGTATGTGGGGTCAAACTGTGGAACAGTCTGGATCTTCATCACAAGCAATGCCAAAATATACACTGCTTCAAATCAAGTTATAAACGTATGGTGTGGTCACAGTACAGGGAGGGTGGGGCTTATTGTTAAATATTGGGTTAATA
>JAPQRQ010000014.1:24309770-24349425 GCA_037367365.1 Apogon talboti | reverse complement strand
TGACTACCACCAGATGGTTGTTGAGTGTGGTGGACATCAGTTTTCTGTTATTTACATATTAAGACTCCATACAGATTGAATTTATTATTAAGGAAGCATGTGCTATGTGTTCTGTTCTATAGAAGAGAGGAGGGAGTAGGATTATATAAGTTTTCTTCTTCCCACTCCTTTTCGAGCAATATTTAATTTGTTATTATTAACGAGCATGGAAATGTCCATAATGTATTGATCACTTTTATTTATTAACTTGTGTGATTTGAACAGTGTGCTACTGGTTCCTTGTACTTAAAAAAGATTTTTCTTTTCTTCTGCTCAAAACAAATAATAAACAAACAAACCGGCTCTACAGTGGGTCAGACCAGTCAAATACTATCATATTAACAGCTCCGAGTTTTCTATCATTTTAGTATAAAACTGTAAAATTACACAAACCTGTTTACATTTATAAACTATTCTTTCACAAAAAATGTGAACATGAACAACGTGAAATGTGCTAAGAGAAATGTTTTGTGTATTTGTAGATCACTGTGATCTCTAAGGTGTAATGCACATGTGTAAATGCTAAACTGAGGCAGAATATTGTTAAAATTGCACTTATTCTTCACATTATTCACATTATTTAAAGGATAGTTTGTAGATGTAAACATTTTCACATTGTAATTTTACTGTTTCCACTCTAAAACTAAAGACAAGTTTGGAGTTGACATTATTGATATATTATTATGTTATTATTTTACTGGTCCGACCCACTTGAGATCATATTGTGCTAAAAGTGGCCCCTGAACTAAGGTGAGTTTGACACCACTGATCTATCCAATAGATTTCTAAATGTTCCAGTATAATGGACCTGTAAATTGAATGTATTGTAATGTGCAGACAGTGTTTTGCTCTGAGACAAACATCCCTCTGAAATAAAAACGCATTTTCTCATTAATTCTCACTATGTCATATTTTAACCCAAGACTTTATCTTGAAAACTACAGCCAACCAGCACTTGGACTGAATGTGTATTTATTAGGGACTCAAACTTGGTAAAGTTTCACTACTTTTATTCTGGAGGCTTTTTAATCTTTATTCCCTTTATTGCTAAATAAACTGTTCAACTTACAAAATATTACAAAGTGTTGAAAAGGTGTTTCTAAAATGTGACTCAACATCTCCACGTCTCATTATATCCATGTTACAGAAGCATACGAGGAAAAAAACCGGAAGGTGTACACATTCAACAATCTGGAATCAACAATTTGGACTTTTTGTCCCTTAAAGATACTCAGCTTTTTTAGTAGAGATCTACCCATTTACAAAAACTATTTGGCCGATGCTAGTGTGTTTATTAGGTTTTTATCATGTACCCCCTTAATATAGAAATCTTCATTATAAATATAAAAACAGTTCTTATTTCAAGTCTTTAAGTCCTTCAACACATTATCTATGAATGAACACAGACTCAAACGTGCACATTAATGAAAAAACCTATAATACAACAACACGACATATACCAAAATTGGTCAATATCAGCTAATATCGGCTGATAAATTGGTACATTTTTTTTTTTTAAACTAATTTGTTCATCATAACTTCATACCATTGCTTTGTGTTTTAATTGGCGCTTTTTAAAATGAAATATACGAGTGGAGATCGTGGAGCACTGGAGTCAAAAACATCCATCTCTAATGTCTGCAGGTTTAGTAGATAGATGTATTTAGTGAATTCACACTTCTGTCAACCAGAGTGAATCAACAAAAACACACAGATTTCCTCATGGGTTCAGTCAGAATAAATGTGCAAATTAACTGTAACTACTGCTGACATTCGTGACATAATAACTAGTACTGCTTAGACAAGAGATAAATGAATGTTTAGCAGTGACATTAGTCCGTTTTTGGAGTCTCCATCTGGTTGACCTTTATGCCGGTTTGATGAAGGTTAAAGATGATTCTTTCTCTAAGAAGAGAAACCCCCCGTACCTGGTGGCGGGCTGAGGTTCATCTGTTTCTCCACCTCGTTCTGTAGCTCCTTCAGCTTCTCTGCCTCTTCCTCCATCTCTCTCACCCGTGCTTTGATTGCCTCCAGTTCCTGAAACAAAGACACGACATCCAGTACACTTCACATGCACCGCCACCTCAATCACAAAAAACCCCCAAAAACTACACACAAGTCAAAACATCTGCACCCACGGAAACAGTCCAGGCTGTACACATTGTACAAAAACGCAGCAACACATCACACTAGATGTTTGTACAGTCATAAATGCATTATTTCTGGGTTGTGGCCAATCCAAGTATGTGCAAATAGACATTTTATATGTCCTTCATATTCCACCAAAATGATATTCAACATCATTTGGGAACAAAACCTGAAAATGAGATATTAACCCTTTCATGTGTGAATTGTTAATAAACTAGTGGTACTTATGACATAGAACACATCCAGTCAGATTTCTTTTATATCTGATTTCTTTACCATAATACTCAGCTGTAGTGCATTCCATGCATCAACAGTTTAATAAAGTGATGGTATTAATTATTTAAGCATAAACATATCCACAAAGCTCTTTTCAGAAAGAGAATATATCGCTGATATAAGAAAAAATTTATTTTCAGTGTAAAACGTAACAGTCCACTGTGGTGAATGTCATGAATTAGTGATTATATTCTGGGAAACTTCAGTCTCTGTCACAAAATGACAAAAACCAAAAGGCTTAAATTGTCAAACTATTCTCCAAATTGCAGCTTATTAGAGAATGTCTTTGTAACAACATGTTTTGGATTCATTAAACAATCTATCGGGATAAGATAAGACTTGATCCCACAGTGGCTGAAATTCAAGTGTCACAGCAGCATTTACAGTGAAGAGAGCCTAATAAATAATAGAAAACGCACAATAATTAAGAGTTGGACTCATTACTGCAAATAATATACCTTTAATTACAGACTGAATAACCATCTACTGCAGTAATGTCATGCATGATAGGGTTAAAAGTGACAGCAACCTGCTCCTCAGACAAAAGACAAACTGTAACAGAGAACCACTGGCCCACAGACTGGGTGTATGTTTGTGAGCTTTGGGCTGGTGTCCTCTGGGGGGGAGCGGACCTTCCTGTCTGACAGTGGTGCACTGCAGCACAGTGGGAGTCACTCCAGCTCCATCCAGGGCTGGTGCCTCTGCTGACAGGGCTAGGAATGAAAAGCTCTTTGTACAACTGGATGCGGTGACAGATGGACTCCAGGACCAAACACAACACGTTCCTCTGCATCCTTATTCTACCTAATCTCACATGAAACTATGTGCATTTTAGCGAATGCATGTGCAGGATAGAGGACAGGAGAGTGGAGTAACCCCCCGCCCCCCCTCCACTCCAGCACGGACGGACACACCGGGGCTGTTTTTTGTCGCATATTCAGTGCATGCTCTTTCACTCCCCTCCTACAAACACTGAAGGATGCAAACCAAGCCCCTTAAAAACCGCAGCCCCCTGATCCTACGTATCTACAACCTGAACAAACACGGGGAATATGCGCCAAAAAGCAGGTGATGGAGACTGAAAACGTGACCCAGTCCGACTGTGCATCCTCATCCTTCCCAAAACAAACACCCAAACACGGTCAAGTGCACGTCTGCCACCTCCAGCCCCAGCTTTGTGTTAAACCTCGTGACTCAGACAGACTCCTATTGTCGCATGGTGGTGAATCCAGGGGCCCGGGGCCACATCCTGCAGCCCCCGGCCCCCTGATCCACCGCCGCAGTGCATCCGACGAATGTGATCACGGATGACATGTCAGATGCTTGCGTTATGCTAACGTTAGCCGCTGTCTGTATGTCGGTTATTTGCACGTGCACACACCGGCGCGTGAAATGCAGCAGTAAAACGGTGAAAAAAGCGTCATTACCGTGAGCAGGTCGCCTTTCAGTCCCGGAGACTCGCACAGCGGCGGCTAATAGCGGCGGCCTGTCCTACCCTCGCCCCAGACTGTCTCCCGCATCTCCGTCTCGCATTTTTTTTTGCGACGAGGATTTTCCTCCCCAACTGCCCGAGCTGCTCCCTGGCGCAGAGAAACTGGTGCCGCTGTTGCGCCAATATGGCCGCCGACACCACGCATGTCACCACCCATTTCTACTGCACTGCGTGAACCACAATGGCGGTTAATATCGACCTGGCGATGGCAGTAACGCACACGGCATGTGACCCGAGAAATGTGAGGGGCAAAAATAACAAAACGACCACCTGGTTTCACCAACTTTACCGATTTTAAACACATTAAATCCCCGTTTAAGCTTGTGCTCCCTCGGCTCAGACAATGCCCTTCACTTACCGGGTCTTCAATCGCGGCCTCTCCTTCTTCTAACCCCGGTTCTTCGTCACCGACACCCGGGTCTTCCAACTCGGGATGTCCGGGGTCTGAATCTAGTAGAGACTCCTCCGCCAGTCCGTTACCGAACTCTGCCATCGCCCTGTTCCGACTGTACCGACGCGCCTCGTGGCCGAACCGACGCTGCAGGCCCCTACTCACACACGGGGGGGTCGAGTGAGCGGGGCGGCGAGAGAAAAAAAAACGGCGGAAAACGCCGCTTAGTAAAGTTAAAATAGGAAATAAAATGCCAGCTACAGTTCCAGCCACTCCTCAAACAGCGTTCACCGATGAGCGGGGGCTACGGTTTCGGTCGCTCCGATAAGATAAAGGCCCCAATTTACGACAGAGAATCGGTTTATTTACTTAAACGTGTGTATAAAAAAGGCGAGGACTGTACGCGGCGGCGTCCCTTCGGTTCAGAAATGGCAGGCGGGGGCGGAGTCATGTATCACTGCGGGCGTAAAACTCTCATTATCATTGGTCAAAGCGTGAGTCTAGACCCGCCTTTTCAGTGTGTAGCGGATTTCTATTGGCTAGTAGTACAGGACATTCCGGTTTGCAAATCCCATGTATGGCTTTAAGTGGATTATCTACGTGTCAATCATATCCCTTTCAACCGTAAATCGAAGGGCGAAGCGGTTATTATATATATCGGTAAATTAATTCGGAGCACACTCCGGTCTGAGGGTAACTGTCTCCGTCGGTGTGACCCCTGCGACCTTTATTAGAACTGTGAAGTATGGCGCCATAGTGAAGGATATATAACTGTTTTATTTGAGGAATGTAAACAGAGAAATCAAGAACCAACACAGAGGTTTACTGATAAAAAAAAACATTATTATTATTATTATTATTATTATTAGTATTATTATTATTATCACTGCACTATACTGTATATAAGCGGATACTGTGTCATTGTGTATATAGAGTTTGTTTTTTGTTGTTTGCTCTTTTTTCTTATTTTAATTTTCTTACATTTTAAAACATTTACCTGCAAAAGTTCCTTGTATGTGTATGCATACTTGGCAAATAAAGTTTCTGATGTTGTTAAAATGTAGGTTTTGTATTTATGTTGGCTTCATGTCATTTGAGTAATTTTGTTAATGTTTTAATGTTAATTGCGAGACTGTCAAATGTTGTAACCCTTTATTCTGTTTAGCATCAATAATAACATCCTAAAATTAAATTTGTTTGGCCTGAAATTTTTTAAACTAAGTAAAAAATTTCCCTAAAATTAAGTCATAGTTTTATTCTTTTACTATGTAAGGGTCAAATAAGAGTTAATAACATGATAAACTGTTTTAGAAACTGGTTATAAAATCTCTGTTGTTTATAATCATGTACATTTTATATTTATATTATTTTCATGTCATTTTAAATGTAATTTACACTATTTTGTAAATTCAAAATACATCTGAGTGTTCATTGAGAATGTCGAATGTTACAACAACACTATACACAATACTGAGGAAATAACCCATTACATATTCTTTACAGCAAATTTGGCATCAATTAATACACATTTTTTTGGCCTGAAATTTCCTAAAATCAAAAATGAAACAAACCTTTCTATTGAGGGTGACTTGGGTTAAATTTAACCTGTATCAGACACCCCCCTTCCAATCAAAATGTGGTTTTGTGAAATCATTAGCTGTGTGCCCCTAGAGAAAATAACTTATTGGATGAAAAAAAAGAAGTAGGACTTTTTACAAAATATGGAAACCACTTTTAAATTATATGGAAAATCTACCAGCACACCAGATTGACTGATTTTTCGGTATTCAAGCTGGGCTTGACAGGATCTTTTAGTAGTGATGCTACCTGTTGTCTCTCTCTGTAGCTTTGATTAGTGCATAATGTATTTTATCTACTGTGTGTAATGTTTTTGGGTTTTTTTTCCCCTCTTCTTTCATGTCGTTTGTCTGTTTGTTTTTATGCTTATTTATGTATTTTTAGACTTTCTTGTGCCTGGTCATTCTGAGTCCATGATTTGACTTTGTCTTGTCAGTCTGTAACTGTACCTTTGTTCTTGAAAAAATCAAATATAAAATATTCCAATAAAACATTGGAAATTGAAATCATTTTTGATGCTATTAAATGTGATAATTAAATCATCCAGATGCAGAATAATGTTACTCTTTTCAGTTTTGATAAAAATCTTCACCTCTAAATTAAAACAGTACATTATAATCTATATATTAAAAGGAGAGTGGCCAATATTTTGGAAGATATTAGTAATTTTGGAATACAACAGCTTTACAATCTTGTTGAATCTTAGAATCATCATTGAGGTGGGTTACCTAGCAACAGATAAACAATAGCCCAATATTTTGAGATATTAGTAATTTTGGAATACAATAGCCTTACAATCACGTTGAATGATAGAATCATCACTGAAGTGAGTGACCAACAGATAAACAATAGAGCCATGTTGCCATGGTGTCAAATTTCACCTACAGAAACAGAATTTAACTGAAAATGCCAGTGGAATTTACCAAGAAAGTAAAGAAAGTAAAAGAATGAACTGTATCAGAGGCTCTAGAACCAGTGGATCCCTACGGGTCAATGCGCTAGTATCTAAGAATAACATATTTGTAGAAAGCAAAATAGAATTGCAACATTTTTCTCTATTAGCAAGTGCCATAAAACCTAAAAAACACATTTTTCATACTCTATCAAGCATTGATTTGGAGTTAAACTCCTATTTATTGCTGTGAAATTATTTCTACATTTACAATAGATGTGTGGTTGAATTTAGTATAAACACTTGAGAACTAATACCATTATTCACTGAAGGTTCAGAAAATTAAAAGTATAAAATTTAGTGGAAATGACTCCTTGAAATAATTCAATAATTTAACAACTATAAAATAGAAGCCTTTATTATTTTGTATTTATGTAGGTTTCATGTAATTTCAAGTGTAATTTTTCACAATTTTGTAAATATTTCTTAGTGTGAAAAATCGTTTCTACATTCTCAATTTTTCCTGAAAATTTGTTGTAAACACTCCAGAATTTACCCAAAATGTACAGTGAAGGTGTAAAAAATTAACAGTACGCAACATAGTGGACACGATTATTTTATAAATTAAATTTAGCAACTAAATAAATCTCATGTACAATGTTTTCACCTTTTGTAGTAAGGTCAATTATTGGCACAAAACAGATTAAAACAAAGATTTGACCAAAAAAATCTCAAGCATATCAAGTAACTGAAGTGAACGAAAAGCATGGACGTCGTTGTTCAACTGATTTTATTTTTTTCTGTATATCAAAGAAAGCATAATGGAGACCAAACACAAAAAGGCAGGTACAAGTGAGGAGGAAAAGATAAGCTTAATCAAAAAGTCTAACAATTCATAACAACACTGCCACTATTATTGTTCAATATTCAGAGGAATACCATACTCTTTTTCTGAGCAGAGAGGTGGCATTTAAATCATGGATCAATAATAATAATCAAAAAACAGTGATGAGTAGTAATGCTAATCATATAAGTAGTAGTACAGTTATAACAATAGTGATAATCAAAGTGACGATGAAACATAAGAGAATAAAAAGCAGATCTCCATAAAAACCTATCTAGTTTGGACAGTGCAACACCGTGTCAGTGTGTGTATGTGTGTGTGTGTGTGATCCCAGTCTTGAGCTTCGAGCACTCCAGTCCTGTCTTTACACACAAGATACAGTTTTCCAGAGCTCGGATTATTACTCTCGAGAGAGGACGCCGATTGTTTCCGGACACCACGAGTGAGTCTTAATGGCTGTGTCGAAAAAATAAACGCCTGTAGCTTGTGCAAAAAAATCGCGGACTACTAGTGCAAGTGTCGAGCCATGGGACGTCCTTTTACAGTTTGCATTCGCGAGGAAAAAAAAAAAAAAGAAAGAAAAATAGAAAGAAAACACCTCTCCTGCTCTCTGTCGACCTCAAGATTGCTTTTTGGTTTCTGAATGACAGAAAGCGAAGGGAGGATTACTTTGGAATATCAGTTATTTTAATATATTTCTTTACAAAAAAAGTTCAGGTTTTAGTTTTGCATTTTTTTGTTAAAACTATCAATAGTAACATTAATATACAACTTAAATTGAAGGAAAACATCTTTAGTATGTTATGCATCCTTCAAAACAGCACCATCTTATTAGCTCTCAGTCAACACGTTTATTCAAATTTCCCAATTTTGCTAGGTTTTGAGTATCCGTTAGTCCTTTAGGGATACTGGTAATACCCAACGTTCTCCCTTGTCTTGGTTTCCAGATATAGTTAGATCTCATTTCACAGCACGTACTATTCCAGAATTAGTTACTCTGTTTCAAAACTGAAAAAAAAAAAAATATATATATATATATGAGAGGGAGGGGAAGTGTGGGAAACACTTTTTCAAGCCATGTCCTTGTGTTTCCCGACAGTTGGCTTTTGACCTAAATAAAAACACCAATTATTTGCTTGTGTTGCTTTAGAATAAATACAAGTGACAACAGAATTTATGGAGGGTTAAAAAATGTAAAATTAAAAAAAAAAAGAAAAAGAAAACAGCGACAGATGTGGCTAAAATTCATTCTGGTGCCGCTTCCTCTTAAGGCCGTTACATCTCCAACACCTTCAGTAGGTGACAACGTTTATTCCCCCCCAGGTATTTTTTTTATTTTTGTTTTTTGAAGAGCAACACACATGTGATTTAAGGAGGGAGTGAAGAGTTCCACAGGATCAAAGATTCATAGAAAAGCAGGAAAAGTCCTAACCGAAGTCCTTGGCTGCAAACGGAGCTGATAGGATTCAGAGTTTTTCCAGATAAGAATGTGACATTCAGCTGTTTCCCCTCCAAAAGAAATGAATGTAAAAGCCTTTTAAAACAGAGCTCTTCTTCGTTTACACACCCAGATCTGCTCACATCTAAAGCATGTTTCATTAGTCTAGCAAAAAGAAAAATCAATTTATTTCATATTATATATTAAGGCATCCAACATGCATTGTTGTATCTTTCCATAAAAAGACACTTGCATTAGAATGCTTAAAAACATTTCAATGTAAAATGTGTCAAAGTGCGGTATGCCAGGATTCTACTTTCCTCAAGCCTCTTTTTGCCCTGTCTATTTGGATTGTCGTGAAAAATCTATGAACATTTAATTGGGGACGATTCAACAGCCCTGTTCTCTCTAAAGTACCTCTTTTATATCCCAAATAAGTAGACGCGACGCTCTCCAGACCACACTCCTGCAGCAAATGAAAAGGTGACGGACGAACCAGTTCTTCAGTTTGTTTGTGTTCTATCCAAGCAATGTCTGCCTTACTAGTGAAAGTAGGCATAAGGAAAACAATTCCACAGGAGCAAACAGTTATTCATGGTAAGTATTTCATGTTATTCCCCAAAAAAAGGGTTTGAGCCCACAAGAAAATGGCCACTTCAACAGAAGAAAAACTCTTGCATCAGTCTTAAGGGTAGAATAGTTCAAGCGCGGCAAGTCGAGTGCCTTTACAAATTATAGGAAGGTCATAGAAGAAAAGGTAATATATAACCACAGGGTTAGGACCAAAACTGCCGTTGGGTAAAGTGTGTCAAGGTTGAGGGAAACTTGAGACATGTTCGTCACTCATCAGGCAGCGGCTGATTAAGTGTTAAGCAGCGTGGAAATTGTCTGGCGTATGTGATTTGATTCCAGGTGAAACCTTTAGATTAATGGGTTACAAGTCAGTGAAGGATGAGCAGAGGGTCGCGGGTGCAGGGGGGAGCAAACATCAAAAACTAAAGAATATTAGCTTTTGAGGATTAGTGCTCAAATTGGTTTATTAAAATCTGAGGAACCCAAATGGGTCCGAGAATAGTCAGTGTGCAGACCAATCCTGATCTGAGTCTTTAACTGCTGCTGGTGGCCGTCGACTGAGGCGACTCCATGACCATCTCCCCTCCAGAACCAGATCCAGAACCGGTCATTGGAGCCGACACAGAGACCTGCGAACTCTGAGCGCCACCAGGTCCGCCGCCGCCAGTTCCGTTCTTGTTGACAAGTGTCGTCGGCTGGCCGAAGTTAGTGGTTCTCAGGGTGGCCAGGTGGCGTGGAGAGAAGACGTGGGCCCTGGCGGCGGCGCGGGACTCAAAGGAGACTTTGCAGGCATCGCAGCGGCCCGTCAGCGTCTCCTTGGGAACAGGCTGACCCGCCACCGGGGACGATGGGGGCTCAGTCACCGTCAGCTGCACAGGTTTGGGCAGGATGGGTCGGTTGGCCTTCAGGGCGCTGTACTGCAGGTAACTCCCTGAACTCATGTCCACCTTCCCTCCTGACAGAGGAGACTGAGAGACAGGAATAGGAAAGGATTAAATGTCACAGGTCTTGGATTTACCAGGTATCTGATGAATTAGACACTAAAGTGGTGGAAGGGGGAGATAATCACATGTTTATGGGATTTTTGTTGTGGTTAAACTAGATGTAATTTGGGTTAAAAACTAGTTTTAGTTCAGTTTGCCTTAGGTTTGTGGAAAACTTAGGTGCCCTGGTGGTTTACGTGTCCTTGTGCAAGAAAACCTTATATTTTTCAATAAAAAAGGTGAAAGTCACATTACTGAAGACTGTTACCATCACCCTATCTGCCAGAATTTGCAGAAGTTAACACTTATAATACCCAAAAGGCTGGAAATGAACCTAGCTGAAGTGTTTCATTAGGGACCAACAGCAACTATTAGACCATGAAAAATTATTTTAATTAAGTTTGTATTTCCTCTACATTTATTTGACATCAATTTGGCTCAGATGAGTGGTAAGTGGCATGGGTTACACCCATGTTTTATAACAGTAGGAAAAACCCTACAGGTGATTGTTTCATGTTTAACCTAGTGAAAGAAGTAAACAAGTAAAAATTGAGTTCAAAACCTTGCTTAAATAATTTAAATTGTCATAATTATTCAAGCACTATCAGAAAAAAGCACTTCAAACTAATGTGTACTTTTTAATTATTAAATTGTGTGGTCCCTGTCAGGGTTTTTCTCAGATGTGATATTTTGGATTCATTTTACTCCTGCCTTAATGTATTTGCTGAAGTTTAACACTGTAATTTTTTAAGGTTGAACTAATTTCATACAGTTGACTAGTTTAAGCTACAGGAAATCACATACCTCTATAAAGTCTGATTAAAAGACCTCTTTTCTCAGCTTTGTGACGCATGTTCCAGCAAATCCAAGAGGGATAATATTAATTTATTTGTTAATTTTCCAAACTAATTAAGGACAGATACATGGTTCACTGGACAGAGGAAGAAAACCTGTAATCTGGAAAGTAACTGTAAGAGGAAAAGTGGTCAAGTAGGTGAGTAAAAGTGCATAAACTGGAAAATATTCAACTAAAGTATAGTCATTTCTAAACCTGATCCTTAAACTGATCCAGAGAGTATTCAAGTCAGTCCTCTACAGCTTCAGGGGCAATTAATTCTATTTTGGACTTTAATTTCTACATTAAAAAAGACTGAAACACAAAAAGACAAGTCAGTATAGATTAAATCAATATCATTAACGGCTGCACTCTGCACAGAGCCCAGGAGGTGTGATAGGAGAAAAAGTAATCTGGACACTTTCATTACCAATTTATGCCCTAACTTTAACAAATTGAATAAAAGTTTATGTGTTTTTAATATTCACATCAGACTTACCGTACCTGTTGCTTGGCTCTGAGAAAACCCTCATACTTTTTAGTATAGTTGTAGTAGTAGTAGTATGGTGTTTTAATGTTGACTGAAAGGCTTTTCTTACCATTTTCTCCTGCTGCAGTCTCCAGCGCTTCTCCTTGGCCCTGGTGTTCTGGAACCAGATCTGCACCACTTTGAGGGGCAGGTTGAGCTCACTGCCAATGGCCTCGCACTCCATGGCATTGGGGTGGGCGCAGGTCTCATAACAGGACTGCAGAATGGAGAGCTGAAGGCAGGACAGGTGTGTACGCGGCCGCCGGCTCGACGAATGCGGCAAAAAGCTGCCTTCAGACGGGCTGGACTTGGCGACGGCTGGGGTGGTGGGGCTGGCCACTTTGGCAGAGCTGGGGGTGTTGGGGCTAACTGGGGCGATGCTGGGGGTGGGAGGAGGCGGGATGGTGCGAGGAGGCGTGTGCGTGGGCAGGGCCAGTTGTTCTCTCGATAGGGTGTTGATCTTAATGGGTACTTTGGGCGTCCAGTAATTGAGCCCGTTTTGTTTTTGCGACACCGTTGATGTGGCAGAAGGCCTGTTGTTGATGGGCGTCGAAGGCAGCTTGGGCACCATACGGTTTGTAGTTCCAGGTCCAGCACCCATGTCATTCTCATTGTCTTTCTCCTCGTCCGTCTTGTCTTCTTCGCTCTCCTCATCCTGCTTTCGCTTTTGGGCTGGCCTTGGTGCGATGGGAATGGGATCCCTGGGCGGAGCTAGAAGGACAGGGGTGTTGACTTTGGGTGTGACTTTGACCATGGTGACATTGCTGGTGGTTTCGAGCTTGGTCTTTGGCACTGCAGAAGCACTGCTGCTCACCGGAGAGATGGCAGTGGAGGAAACAACCTCCTTAGGTTTAATAGGAACAGGGGTGATTTTTTTCACCACAGCTGGTTTCCCCAGATCCTTAACAGGGTCTCTCTCTGTCTTGATGAGGGTGCGTACGATTGGAGTAGTTGTAATGCACCCAGTGTTGTTTGCAGGGGGCTTGTTGGAGAATATTGGTTTGGAAAGAGGCCAGGTAAACTTGATTAAAGGTTTGCCGACAGCAGCGAGGGTCCCATCGCTGATGAATCGAACCTCACCCTTCCGCTCCCTCGCCCTCATGTTCTGGAACCAAATCTGAACAACTTTCTTTGGAAGGTGGACCCACTCTGATATCTGTTCAAATTCATGTTTCCCAGGATTTGGGTCTTTGAAATAGCAGCCGTACAGAATGTCTAGCTGTTCAGCTTGAATGATGGTTCTTGAACGTCTCATATCCCGATACCTTTTACCTTTGGCCTTTCTCCCCTGCTGCTCCTGTTCTCTCTCCTTTTCCTTCTCCCTCTCTTTTTCCCTCTCCCTTTCCAGTAGCGTGGTGTTCATCTTCTCTGCCGCTCTCATGTAAAGGCTAGACTTTGTCATGTTATTGCAGTTGATTAGATTCATGCTGCTGTTAGAGGAGGGCATGGCAGACTCTGGCTTCACCTGAACCACTACTAGACCTTTGGATGTAGGCCTCAGACCAAGCCCATCCAGCAACTGTCCCTTCTGTGCTGCGATTTTATCAGCCAGTGATGGCGTGGAAGAGACAGATTTTGAGTTGTTTTTGCCCATGCTCAGATCCAGAGCAGACTCGCAGTCACCGCCGTTGGACAGGTAGTGGGACACCTGGTTGTGGGAAGAGAGGGACTGTGACAGCAGCGAATTAGGGAAGCGTGTGATGGTCGGTGGATTGGGAAACACTGGCACTTTGCTACCGTCTCCAATCACTGATGGAGTGAGAGAGAGGACGTAAGGGCTGAGGAACTGAGTAGAGAAGGGAGTGAGGGACAGCGGCAGAGAGTGGAGAGCTCCAGCTGGAATATCTATAGAATGGGGCTGTGAATTTGGCGGATCCCCTTGGGCCTCCAACTCCAAATCCACATCTGGGTCCTGTCTCTCCTTCTTTACTTCCACCTCATCACGCTCAAACTCCCCCTTTCGTTTTTTCCTCCTGGCCCTCTGACCCCCTCCACCTTCCTCGTCCTCATACTCGTCTTCTGCATCTGACAGAAACACAGTGGTGGAGCGCAGGACCTTTCCACCGATTGAGCCCTTATCACCGTGGACATCACGCTGAGCTTCGTCCTTTGCGGGGCTCTCAGGACCTTCCCTCAAAGACCCATTCTGACTTTCCTCATCAGATACAATGACAGAAGTGTAGACCTCATTCTCAGAGTCAGATGTGAGGCAGGAGTCCCCCTGTCCCTCCCTTCCCCATTCTCTACGTTTACGCTTTCCTCTCGTGCTAGACAAATCGATTGCCTGACTTCCTGACGCTTCAGCGTCATCCTCACCTTCTGCTATAATCAGTGAGCTTTCCTCATCATCATAGTCATTATCAGAACCTTGAATATGTCTGGTAAATCCTGCCAAGGCCTGCAGGTGTTCTATACCTGTCACTTTCTGCCTCTGTTTAGCGTGTCGGGCCTGGCTCAGCCACCTGCGAACCTCCTCCTCAGAGAGCCCTACTTCCCTTCCCAGTGCCTCACAGTCCTCATGGGGTGGACTGGCGGCATCAGCCTCGCTCCGGGACTCAAAGAACGCCCAGAGAACCTCTGACTGGAACTCTGACAGTACAGGAAGGTCTGAGAAAATGGACCGAGTTTGGTTGTTAGTTAAGGCATTTGTACTCGGGCTGGATTTTGGGGTGCCGACAGAACCACAAGGGCTCGCACCCGAATGTGATTTCTGAGGCGTAGAATCAGGGCTAAGTGTTAGGTTTAAATTTATAGGACTGAGGCTTGAGTTGCTGGGCACAGATGCAGAAGGCGAGAGGTTGTTATTGCGGAGGCTCTTCTCTGTGCCCGCTGGGGAGAGATTCAGGCTAGCTGCTTTATCACCTTCCAGGTCCAACTGATTATTCGAGCTGTCTCCATCTGTTGTGCTATCTCTATGTGCCTTCCCATTGTCTTCATTATTCTCAACCTTCACTTTGCTTTCTATATTAAGACCTTGTGCAAATTCTTTACTGTCCTCTACCTTAAGTTTCTCTTTTGCAATGTTTTCTGTAATCCTGCTATCCCCGTCCTTGATCTGATCTGAGACCTTCTCACCAATGCTCTCGTCACTAACCGGCCTCTCTTGTTCTCTCTCATTCTTTAAACTCTGTTTTTGCTCTTCCAGGGAGGGCTGTATGTTTGCTGGAACTCCTGCAGAGGGCCACTGGTTCTGTAAGCTGCTAAGTCTTTGGGTTAGGAGGGCTTGCTGGGCTGTGCTGAGACCTACGAATGGCACACACTGGGTGAGGAGCTGGCTTTGCTGGTTCTCTGGGTGCTGCTGGGTTTGGGCTTGGAGCCCATTCAAGATCAAGGGCATGACCATTTGAGGCTGAGGCACGAGCTGAGGCGCAGCGGCACCGGGGGCAGCGCCAGTTGCAAACAGGGATGGGAGGAGGGAGTGCGAGATGGTGTTCGGGCTGGATGTGAGGAGGGTAAGGAAGGCCGAGACCGCCTGTGCTGAAGCCACAGGGGAGGTGAGGAGGGAGGGGGCCACTTGTGAAGTTTGGATCTGCTCTCCGTCTTTTGCAGAAGTCACCATTAAGGTCCCGGGAGCAGCACAGTTGGTGGTGGCAACTAACTGACTGGTTCCACTTCCAGATGTGCTCGCCACAGTGTTCGGAGCACTAGTGTTACTGCCAGTCGCCACCGCGCTGTTTGCAGCATTTGCAACAATTCCAGCATTTCTGCTGCGGGTCTGGTGCAACACAGACTTCATATGGCTCTCAAGAGTGATGGCGTGATTGTATGAGACTCTACATATAGCACACTGGTAGGGTTTGTTGGATATATATGGCCGAGAAAGGACAGGAACTGAAGGATTCTGAGAATCATTTTCCCCACTCTGCTTTGCAGAGCCTGTCGTCATCCTCTGAATGTGGGATGCAGAGTTGTAGTGGACACTCAAGGCAGTTCGGCTGGGAAACGTTTCCAGACAGGCATTGCATTTGAAAGACCTGGTGTTACTTTCAGGTGGCACATTTTTACCACCTGACTTTTCACCAGCATCTGCGACTTCTGCATTTTCAGTTGCGTTTTGCTGTTTGACTCCTGCAGCTGAGTTTCCCTCCTCCTCTGGCTCCGGGTCGGCCTCACCTCCCTCCTGTTCCAATATTCGCTCTTCATCCATGTCTTTGTCTGTGGACGTCAAGGTAGAGGTTGAACCCTCACGAGACTGGCAGGGGTCTGAGCTGATGTCTTCTGTGGGCTTCAGTTGTGAAGATACAGCATCTGACAGAACAGACAGATGTGATTAACTCTTAAATTATGGTGCTAAAAGATAGAAAAATACACATCAAGGTATGACAAGACCTTAAAACTGAAACAGAAGACTACAGTATGAAATGATTTAAAGATTGATCTGGTTTGTATAGTTAAAGAGGCATGGAAGTGTTAATGTTTAACAGTGTGGTGTTTTGTTGGTGGTTTAACTTCAATAAACAGCAACACAACACATATCTTTGACACTCACCTGAAGACGTTTGAGCAGCTTTGCACTCCCCTTCTCTGCTGGAACTACGTTTCAAAACAGCCTAGGAGGAGAAAATGAAAGGATGGGATCAGCAAAACTCTGCAGCGGCTGCTTTAAGATGATCCCAACGCTCGCTTCTGAGCGACAACATTTGGGCGTGACTCATTGATGTGTGGTTATATTACACATAGCAGGCCTGCCCTGCCTTTAATTTGCATCTTAGCCTACAGGCATAAATTAAGCTGTGTTTAATCATTTCATCTGCTTTGTTACTCTATTTCCTCACTGTTCACACACTAAAGTTTACAAACACATGTTAAAGTATTTATCTCATGTCTACCTGCCTTCCAAGTCTATTACTTTATTTTTATTGGCATATATTAGCAATTCTTAAGGGTTATGTTTTAAGATAATATGTGCTGAGTTTATTTGTGGCTCATGTTCCTCTTTGCTCAAGCAGTTTCCCTTTTTTTCATATCTCACTGTGATTTTTAATACTTCTCCACTTGCTACAGCATATCATTTACAGTGTTTGTAACAGATGCCACAGTAGTACAGGCCTTAAAACACAAAAACACTTGAAAGTACAAGAACATACCACATTTGCTTTTATATCCAAGTTATCAACAAGTGCTTTAGAGAACGATTACACAAATAACTCACATAGAAAAGGACCCTAGTTATACTCTTTGGCCAGTTGTACTTACAATGTCCAACAGTCTGTCGACGCAAGATGGAAGTACGCTGTGTTGGTCAGTGAGATGCAGAGACAGGGAGGATCTGTCGGCTTGGCCTTGTTGACAGAGGGGGCACAGCCACTCCAACACCCCATTGCTTTCACTGCTCAATGTCTCTCCAGACTCCTCCTAAAAAACAAAAAAACAGCAGACCCCAACATTACGAAACACTCCATAGGCCAGTGCAAAGCAGTGAAAAAGTCATTAAATACTTTCATCTCTCTTAATTCCAGCTTTTTGCATAATCCTGTGATTGTGATTTAGTTAATTGTACAGCTCTGCTCTTAACTGGCAATGTTTTCCATCATTTAGAATCAAAGTGAAGGCAATGGAAATGCTCACAAAAGGAGGTTGAACATATGACACAGGACAAAACATTTGAGACTAAATGAGATAAACACTTCAGGACAAGATAACTAAGACTAGAGCTGGGTGATCGATTTTTTTCCAATATTATGGACGAAAAGAGACACTTTTTCAATTAATATATTAGAGCTTGTAAATAGTCAACAAAAATCCAAAATTCAACCTAAGAAAGGTCTCAGATTAATTTTGTGATTTAGGCATTTTTATTGATTTCAGAAAGCAAAACCTTGCTATATTACACAGACCTGCCCCCACAATTAAGCTATCACTGGATTATTTTACAAAGTTTTTCCAAATAAGAATGCCACTTTATATATTTTACATTGAAAATTAGAACCCTCAATGCCCAGCCGTGTGCACAGCACTATGAATGCACTAATGTATCAGCTGATATTATCCAGTATTGATATGAGCGTAAAAGATGTATTTGATATTTATTCATCATGTTATATTAAATGTGTATGTTTGACTCTGCGATGAAGTGCTGAAAGACCATTTATAAAAGAGACTTCTTTGTTACAGGGAGATAAATAACAATACAAAACAAAATAAAAAATGGAGAGCAACATAAGCAACTTTGCAGTTGATGCATCCTGACACAAAACTTCCACAAATTTAAGGAATTTAAAATTTTGTAAAATGTTTGCTGATTAAAGTTCAATTTTCACATTCAATGGAAACCACAGAAACAAAGCTCATCAGAAATGTAGTGTTTAATTTAACATTAAGGTATGAAGCCACAAAGATTCTTAATAAAATACATAGCTTTCATTTATCAAATAAATACTGAAAATAGTAATGAGATATAGAAGATTTAACAAACTATTCATTAAGTTTAAATAAAGTCTGCCATATCTATAGTTTCTTTCTTTCTTGAATTTACCCTGGGGGTCAGTGAAGCTCTTCTTTATCTGTATATAATGACATGCATCATTAAGTGAACATGAAATTACAGATATATCAGTTGTTTACATGGATTAAAAAGGCAGAACAAAAAAGGAAAAATGAGGTTACAGGAAAAAACAACCAACAAAGATATTTGGTGTTGCAAAATTTACAAGTTTAACTGCTCACACAAATAAAAATTACAGTTACTTGTTGGTTAAGCACCTTTGCTACAAAATCTGGACACATCGTGCACAATCTAAAGCAAAATCAGAAGCCATGTGTGTCCTTTTTTTTTTTTTTTTTTTAAAAACACAACTCAAACCAGTATTTCCATCTTTAAAAGGATTTCTCATCATTAAGCTGTTTTGTAGGGAGGATCCCCACATTTTCTCTGCAATAACCAGATCAAATTACATTTCATCTACATTGTTCTACTGTAAAACAGATAAAAGATGCTTTGTTTCATGGTTCTTTATGCTCAAAGTTTTGTCAAAGTTATCTGATAACACACATATACACTAACATACACTCCACACCTTGCATTCACAAACATCACACAAAACAGTGAAGCATCTCATCATATAGATTTGACGTTTTTTTTTTCTGCAAGTTTTACAAAACAATGCAAAACCATGAGGAGAAATACCTCCACAGCACCAGTCCTCACTTCCTCGTCATGCCAATTAGCAAGCTAGCACGGTTTATATGGGCAGATAATATTTCCACAAGTCTTTATCTGTGGAGAATGAGGTTTTAAAGACTCCCCGTCATGTGTTCTGTAATTAAAAGCCGAGATATAACTATATTAACGTGTGTGTGCTTTTAGTTGGCTAATTAATGAGCGGTCTAATTAGCTATGCCGACCGGAGATGAATCAATTAGCTAGCAGGCTAGGTTGAGAGACCCCCCACCCCCCCCAAACGTCGCATTACAGTGGTATTCGTTGGTAGTTTAGTGAAAATAAACCAGTAGTGAGAACAACACAATTATCTGTAACTGAAAAAGACTGGGATTAGTCCAAGAGTTCAACCCGGACGGTGGTTAAATTAATAAACAAAACGGGGCTAAAGCCATTAACAGTCGTGTCACTTTGCTAGCTAGCTTGTTAGCAGGGGTAATTAACCGCTCTCTAAACTGTCTCCAACTGGGTAAGACCCCCTCCCCTCTCCCCCCTCCCTGAAAACTCTGCCCGGTCCAGGTGGGAAGCTCAACCCCCGCCACACCGTCCCACTTCACCCTGGGTGGAGAACACACTCACCAGGCTGCGGTGCTCAAACCTCGGCCTCGAGTTGCTCCCTCACCCCGGTGATGTGCGCTACCAGTCGGGCACGTAGTGCAGCGCCGCCCGCTGCCTGGAGCTCAACAGCGCAAATTGAGGCCTAGTCGGACTAAAGCCATTTAATTAATGAACGTGGGCTCCGTTTACAGATGTGATAGAAAACACTCGCACCCCCTCCTCCCTCGCCGCCCAGTAGACCCCCTTTTGACGCGTCCTAGCGCTCGAATCCGTACCTTAAACACTCTCGGTGCAACACATGGCCATTTAAACTATCATTTTAACAGCTTCCAGGCGTAATTGGCGACGGAATTAACGCCGAAAAGCGACTTGGAACGGGAGTACGTGCGCCGCGGTCGCCTCGACGATGGGGGTGGTGTACGGGCAGAGCACGGACGAAAAGTTTGGGATTTAATGTTGGATTTCCACAAGGGATCGGATTAATATGGGGCACGATCCGTCGTCCGCTCGACCCCAGATCAGTCGCAGGCCACTCTGCGCGCACGAATCGGCACAATTAACCGACCGCGGATGACGTTTAATTAAGTTCAGAGCAATTAGCTAATGCGTTTTTTACCTGCATGGTCGCCGCTCCAGCACGCACACACTCACACGCTTCCTCCGTGGCTCCTCAGAAGTGAAAAGTTTTCTTGCCTGCCCTCCCTCCTCTCTCGCTCCCTCTCTCTCCGCTCTCTCCCGGCCTCCCCCTCCCTTCATTCGCCCTCTCCCTCTTCTCTCCTTCCCCTCTTCCCTCTAGTAAACAGACCACAGCTCCCCCCAAGGCTGATTGCTGACATTCAGAGGGGACACACTCGGCTATCAAATCCCTTATGTAACCCCCGCAGATATTAAAGATTATTGGACACGCAGGTTAATTCCGTGCGCCGTGCGTAAAAGCGCCATAAACAGCTCGGATTCCGACGCGTAAAAGTGCGTCTGAGCTTACGTTGCGCTGCTCGGATCACATTCTTTCGCATTTTTTTTCTCTTTTTTTGCGTTACAGGTGAACAAAATAGGCTCCCATTGTGTTGAGCTTAATGATAAAACCGTGATGGGTTAATTAAGGTCGGGACTCTGCGTCACGCTTATGGCACTTTTTTGGGGGGGATGAAAATGATAGGTGTGGCGCACATTACCAGTGGAGTATGCGGAATAAATATTTATGAAGCAGAGGGGATTAAAACTGCACCATCTGTATGCCCCTGCGTTACTGGGACAGGAAGTGATGTTCCTGAACACCCCGATAGGTGTCTTTAATTGCGCCTGTGCAAAATAAACTTTGCTGACGTGTTGGAGCCGGACCGGGGGGATCCACCGTTCGGTGTTTCATGCACATTTATTCGGGATAAGAGGACGTGGCTGTGCGAGGTGTGTTGCGGTAACGGAGCTTCCCGATGTGCGTGTTTTGCGGTCGGTGTCGGTGTGTGGTGCGCGCAGGTCCGGTTGGATGAGCCGAGACGAAGCGTCTGGTGGAAGGAGAGTCATGAGTGATCTGAGGACACCGGGCTGCTGCTGCACCGCCTCCACGAATCACGTTATTACAGCTGTAATACATGAGATTTCAGTGTTTATAGACGGTCTACGAGCAGATAAGAAACACTGGAGGAAGTAGGTCAGCAGCAAAATACAGGAAAAACGATCACTACTTGTCAATATTTAGGTTTTAATTACTGTATGTGCAGCTGCAGCAATACATCAGAATTCATTAATATCAACAGTATGAATCTGAAAAATAGAAACTAAAGTGATTCATAATAAAGATAATGGAGGATACATACACGATATGGATAAAAATATATTGACCTCACATGATAAAAATATTAATGTCAGTTGTCACTAATTATTCAGATGCATTTCTTGTTTTCTCAGTGAGAGCTGAAGAATCCAGACAGTTACTTGTGGTTAAGAATGACTATTTATTCTCAGAAAGTGATGAATGTTTCAGAAATATAGAGGTTGAACATTTAAGACAGTCATAATAATACCAAAAAATGAGTAGGATTAAGTAAAAGCAAACTCTGAAGTATTTTTTGTGTTTTAGATGTCAACGTAAACAGGATTAACCCTAAAGATGAAAATAAAAATGTTGATTTATCTCAATATAAAATTATATAATGACAGTTATCATTATTTTTGTAGCTCCACCCCCTGTTAGCAATGAAACACAGGAATTCAACCTATCCTAATATTTTTGTCCATGCAGTGTAAATAAATCCAGTAAAAGACACATTAAAATTTAACTATAGAAATATGATAGAAAACCATGTGGACAAAAGTATTGGGACACATTGAATTCAGGTGTTTCATTGCTAACAAGGGGCGGAGCTATAACAAATAATCACATACGGTAAAATAGAATTTATAGTGAGATAAATATGCATTTTAATTTTCATCTTTAGGGATAATTCTGTTTATATTATCATATGAAAGACAGAAAATACTTCAGTTTGTTTTATCTTAATTCTACTTATTTATTACTGTATTAGTTTTTTATACGGTAAACCTCTATTTTTCTTAAATATTAATCACTTTTTGACCATAAATAATTATTTTAAACCAGTTACTGTCTAGATTCTTCAACTCTAAGGCAGAAAATGCATAATGTTTTATGTGCATTATGCATAATGTTATTTTAGTGTCATTTATTTCTTTATTACATTTACATACCAAACATTTTCTGTGTTATTTTTATTAGATTTTTACTCTCATTTGCATGGAAGAAAACTACATTTATGACAAAGGCTTTTCACTTCTTAGTCATAGTGGAATCAGGATTATTTCCAAAGCTGTACATTAAAAGATGAATAGATTATGTGTAAAAGTACATTTGCATTTGGCATGTAGAGGAGTAGAAGTCGTATTTTATTATGGCTGAGTAAAAAAGAAAATAGAAGCTATTATAGTTAAAAACAGTCACATGTAATAGATAAAACAGATTTTAATGAAGTAGCAGATTTAAATGTAAAGATATTATGCTATAATGTGAGAAATGCACAAGCAAATATAAATAAATCTGTTAATTGCTATAAATACATGTGATTATTCATAAACTACCGGTTCTGTTTACAGAGCTATCATTTATCAACTTAACTTGGAGTTAATTGACTTATACAGTCTAATAATATATTGTATTTAACCTCTTACGTCAACTGGAATAAAAAGTGTAGTATTTTCTCTTAATATGTTATCAAATGGAAGCATTCAGAGTTAAGCCCGACTAAATTAACTTGTTAAATATGAGTATTTTATGTCTTCTTTCCTCTTTTGTGACAATAAATTGAAGTTCTTTGTGTTTTTAACCATAAAATACAAGATTTTGAAGCACTTTTTCACCATTTTCTGACATTTTATACACAAGAAATTAACCAGCTGTCTTATCTTATCTTAATAAACTCTAGTTGTGGCCCTACATACTTAAATGCATGTTTTATTTCTCATTTCTTTATTTTGCAGAAGAGGTCTAAGTGCAACATATGTTGTATGTAAGAATATAAGACATGGTTAATTTCTAAAGGACACATACACAAAGACTTGTTAATACTTGGTAATATATTTGAAAACGAGGTGATAATAATGTTCATATTTCCTCCAGTGTTATGTATAAAGCCCATGTGAGAGAATAACTCCTGCTGTTTTCAAGCCCCTGCTGGTTTAATAGTTGGGATCAAACCATGTAATTACACCGGTTCCTAAAAACTAAAGCAGCCAGTTTTCATTATAGCATGTTGAGATTCTTTGCTGCGTTTACAACAGGTAAATCAGTTTGGATCTGACCTTGTCGTTTCAGATGAGTGTGGAGGTGGAAAGAAAGTTTTTATGCACAGATGAAGTTCTGAAAACGCTGGAGGAGATTGGAGGTATGTTTTTGTTCTTCACATATTTACACATGAGTACAAAGTTGTAGATTTGAGGATTTAGCCCTTACATTCAGTTTGGGTCAAATTTACCAGAGTGGGAACCTCAGCTCCAAAATGAAACCAGGGAGAATGTATCTTAAAGTGCAATACCGCTGATGACCACTAGGTGGAAAAAATGTTCATAAGTAGGCTGTGATTAACAGGTTCCTTTAACAAAATTAAAAATTACTTTGTTAGGCAGTGAATGACAGAGTTTACAGTAAGCTAATATTTAGCATTAGTTCAGCAATGACCTCCCCCCTCTCTCCTGCAGCTCCAAAGTGTCCAAATATGGTCACTTCAGGCTTCTATAGACTTATACTGAACTTCTCTCCAAAAATACTATGTCAGCAAGTTTTTTCCAGATGTGATTCTTGTCTTATCAATTTTATTTGGATCCTGTAACAAGTGATCTGGTCCGTCATTAAATTATTCCTTATTAATTAGATTTAGTAGCGTCCTCCGTGGTCTCCATTTGGTATTTCTTTATGTTTTTGACCATAAAATATGGGACTTTGAAACACTTTTTCACCATTTTCTGACATTTTAAACACCAAAAATTAATCGGTTATGAACTCTCTCTGCTGTGGTACCAATAAAGCTTATCTTTGAGTTTTAGTGTGCATGTAAATGGAATCAGTGTAAATGAGAACTGTTAAATAAAGGTTTAATAAATAAAATAACTCAGATCTCATAGGTTCAATAGAGGCTTCAATGTCTGCCATGTTGCAGTTCCTGTTTATTTAATGAAACACATTTTTTTCCTGACACACAGCTCCACTGAAACAAGGCATAAAAGTACTTTCTTGGTCAGTCTTGATGTTTTCTGTAGGCCATCGCTTAGCATTAGCCATCACCCCTTGCAGTCCTGAAGCTCTGTCCCTCTTGTCTAAAACATGGCCACTTCTGGCTCCAAAAGCCTACGTGGCAACCATGATGTTACCTGTTGATTTCTGAGCTGCTGTTTGTGAGTTGGAGCTGAAGTGACCATATTTAGCCAAAAGGGGTGGGGCTGCAGGAGTTTGATGTAAGTTAATGCTTGCTTATAGACTTTGTAAAATGTCGAACTGTGTAACAGGTCATTTTACAGTCTTGTTATTGGATCCTATTAACTATAAGTGGAACGGTCTGTCAGGAAAAAATTTGTTTTATTAAATTAACAGAAACTATAAAAGTAAATCAAAGTCCAAAACTGATATTTGATCTTATTAATGTAAAAAAATATATATTATAGATGGACCAGAACACTTATTAGAGGTTACAAATAAAACCACTAAGACCAGATTGAGTCCTAGAAAAAACTGAATAAGTATTTTTAGAGACATTCCGTGTAAGTCTATGGGAGCAGGGCTTTTTTAAAGCAGCATCTAGTGGCCATTGGTGGTATTACAGCTTCAAACAGAAAAAAGTTTGGAGTTGACATTATTTCTAGGTTATTATTATACTATTTAACTGGTCTGACCCACTTGAGAACATATTGGTCTGTATGTGGAACCTGAACTAAAATGACTGTGACACCTCTGATTGTTTATATCTTCAGTGTAATTTTTGCATTTCACAGATTCATCGCACAACCAGATTAGACTCTTTGGCTGGATGGTTTAGGCCCATGGCTACTACCCCGATCTAAAACGTAGAGAAAAGTTTGAAGTTACCATTGTTAATTTTGATGCTTATTTATGTCATTATATTGATTATTTTGCCAATTTTTCTTCAGTTCGATGCTTATTAATTCATTTTATTGAATATTTTTGCAAATTTTTGTTCAGTTTAATGCTTATTAATTTATATTATTGATTATTTTGTTTGTTTTTATCCTTAAATTTGGAGTTGTCATTATTTATAGGTTATTATGTAATTATTCTACTGGTCCAACCCACTTTAGATCATATTGGTCTGTATGTGGAACCTGAACTAAAATGATTTTGACATGACTGATTGTTAATATCTTGAGTGTAATTTTTTCATTTTACAAATTCATCCCATGGGCCGGATTGGACCTTTTGACAGGACACTTTTGGCCATATTTGACAGCTCTGATCTAAACAAATTTGTGCTTTCTGTTTTGATTGAATTTGGACAAAAGTGTCCTGAACCAAAGTGTGAAGATCCAGAAAATTACCAGTATGTTAGAGTTAACCTTTTGTATTTTCTACTTTCTCATAATCCTTTTAGTGTGTGTTGGTCAGCGTCAGTTCCATGACCAGTACTTCGACACCTCCACTTTCAACCTCACTCTGAAAGACATGTGGCTACGCAAACGCAAAGGATGCTGGGAGCTGAAATGCCCGGTGAGTGGAGAAGGAGCAGAAGCCGAAGCTGACGCGTCGCTGTGCAGCCGATATCAGGAGATCACCGACCTGAGTGAAATCCAGCTGAGAGTCAAAGAGCTGATCGGAAACAAACTGAAACTGAGTATGGACGGAGGTTGTGAAATCCTCAGAACGCCAGAAGAACCAGAGGAACCGTGTTTATCAGAGGACGAGTCCTGGCTGAAGGAGCTGAACCTTGGCTGCTTTGCAGCATTCACAACAGTTCGCCGGTCATTCACGGTGGACGAGGACGGAGTGCAGATAGATTTAGACCAGGCGGACTTCGGCTACAGCGTGGGAGAGATAGAAGTGATCATATCAGACGGAGGAGATATTCAATCTGCCCTGGAGAAGATCAGGAAGACGGCTGAAAGGCTGGGTGAGCTCAGAGATGAACAGAAAAAGCTACTGGGAGCTGAAGAGAAATTAATAAAGATGAAGAAAAAACAAGAAAATAAGAAAAAAACAAAACATAATAATGAAAAAAACCAACAAAATAACAAACAAAATGGACAAACTAATGAATGAAATTAGCAAAAATTAACAAAATAATGAATGAAATGAGCAAACAACAATCAAGACAAGAAACAAAAACAATAGCAATCAATATAATGAACAAACTGCGCAAAGAAATTAACAAAACTTAACAAAATCATAAACAAAATAAACAAAAAATATCAACAAATAGAAAAAAAAATCAACAAAAGTGAACAAGTTATCAACACAAAAAACCCCGAAAAGGACAAGATTAAAATGCAATGAAATAAAATGAGCAAAAAAAGAAAGAAAATAAAAACAAAATGAGAAGAAGAAATAAAATAAACATATATAAGATAACAAGAAAACAAAATGTAAACAGAAGAAACAAACACACTGAAAAAAGTTTTTAAAAAGTCAATAAAATGAGAAAAATTAATACAATGAAGAAAAGTGATCATTAAATTAACAAAATTACCAACATAACGCAACATTAATAATGTAATAAAGCAAAAATGACAAAAACAAAATACAATTAAGAAAAATTACCAATTTAAAGAAGAAAAATTACATAGAAAAAAATCAAGAAAATAAAAAAGTTCAGGAAATAAAAACCATAATGAACAACAATATAAAAATGGGGGAAAACAAGACAAAATCACTTAATCAAAATAAAGAAAAACACAACAGAAAATCTGAAATAAACACATCGAACAAAAAATGAAAAAAGTCATCACAATGACCAAAAATAACAAATGAAAATTAAAAAAATAGAATTAAATAAAACAAAATGAACAAATTAGCAATATAATGAAAAAATAAACATTGCAAGAACAATATACAATGAAGAAAAATTAACAAAATAACTCAAATGAATAAAATAATCAAAAAAATTTAATGAAAAACATCAAGAAAAGGGAAGAAATTCAGAAAATAAGAAACAAAATTGACTACAAATGATAAAAGAGAAAAGAAATAAACCAACATTTTTTTAATTAGAATAATAATAGGAAATCAGAAATAAGAAACACAGTGAACGGTGTACAAAAATATCATCAAATTTAAAATGATTAAAAAGTAAGAGCAAAAATGAACAAAAAAAACAACATAATGAACATTAAGTAAAAAATGTGATAAAGTGTCTAATGGTGTTTTGTGTCCATTTCCAGGTGTGACTGGAGATCAGCGAATGGAAGGTAAAATGAACGTCTACCTGAAAAGACATCGACCAGAGCACTATGAAAAACTACTGAAGGAACACATCCTGTAGCAGCTGATGAGGGATCAGACCTGGTTCCTTAAAGACCAGGTCCCAACTGGACTCAGAGACAAGGACATGGTTCATGGTGGACCAGGATGGACATGACATGGACATGAACATGTAGATAGAATGTCCAACATATGAAATAAACACAAGTACATTATGTTTCCTCACTTTGACGTCAAAGGTGTAATGATGAACAAAAAAGAATAAGAATTAAGGTTGAACTGATTTTGTCCACAGCGTATGTTGGTTTTCACTATGTAGGTTAATTAATTAATAACTAAATAAAATTTTTTAAAAATCAACAAAAAAATGAACAAGGTGAAGAAAAAAAAACAAAATAAGAAACCAAATGAAAGGAATTATCAGTCAAATGAAAAAAATTGACAAAATAATGAAAAATAATTAACAAAAAGCAGAAGAAAAACAATAAAAAATAATCAATATAATGCACAAAATATGCAAATAAATTAACAAAACTTAACAGTAGCTATTTTAAACGTTCCTTATTCATAGTAAGTCCTTATTTATTTAGGTATTTCTTTTTTCATTTACTATATCTATATCAAATCTATTTATTTTTAATATACTTCACTCGTATTAAATCCTACTTTAAAGACATATTTGTGTTTTTAATTTATTTTCTTCACATTAAGTCATGATTTAAACATACATATTTATTTTTAATGCATCTTATTTAGATTAAGTCCTTAGTTTAACATATGTTTTAATATACTTTATCCATATTAATTTCAAACTTGACAACAAATATATATTTTTTGAAAGTACTTTATTTAGAAATTATTTCAACATATTGTTCGTGGTTTTTTATTTACGTTAGTATTTATTTAAGTTTTACTCTTATTAAGTCCTTCCTTAAACAGATACAAGTATTTAATTTATTTTTATTAACTTTTTTTGTTTACTCCGCGGGGCTGTTGCGGTCACATGACGTGCAGGTCAGGGGCACGCGCAAGGTTTTTTCACACTTTTGTAAACAACATGGCGATTCCCGGACTGGCCCTGCTAGCATTAGCCGACTGATCGAGCAACCGCAGCCCCCCGCTCTCTCACCCACGGTTGCTCTACGTTACACCGACGACAGGTGACACTTCGGACAGACGGCGGAGCTCGCACCTAACCGACCGAGAACTGGACCGACGAGCTGTCAAGGAGCCAGTTTGACTGTCAAACGGTAACGGTCACCGTAGCTAAGCTAGTTAGCTAAACAAAATAATCCACTGCGTCCTGCCTGACGTTAGATAGCACAGTGTTAGCTTGTGTTATATCTTTATTAAAAGCTGATAGAGCCGCTTGAGTGGCTAAAATGGAAAAAATAGTACATGTTTGCATCAATTGTTGTTACCTAACCTGCTCTGTTTTATTTATTCTGCTCAATAATGACCCGTTAACCTATTATTTATATCTGGTGCATCAAAATTAGCATCAGAACTAGCTAAAATGACTTTCTAAGATTTAATGATTAATTGCATAATTTGTTTTTAATGTTTTTGGCAGCTTTAGGTGCTTTTTCAATGATTTTATTGAGACATTTGAGCTTAAAACTTGAAATTTGATAAAATTGACATTTTTCTGGCGGAGGGAACACAGCCATTATACTTGTGTACCTGAAAGTCATAATGTTAAACCCAAGCAGCATCTAAAACACCTGAAAGACGAAATCCTGATACACACTGACTGTGTATTTTCACATTAATATACTTACCATGTTCACCTGTTTTTATGGCTGTTATGAAACTGTCAGTTGAAGCGATGATTAATTCCCATTTAAATAGTTTTCTGTCATTTGCTTCTGCACTGTAAGTCTAATAATCATGTATGTATAAGTATAGCATTTACTGCTCACCCTGACAGTTGTTACAAACTTAACATTTTGTGATTATTTGAGGAAATCTATGGTTTTTCCTGCATAGAACTAAAGCTGCTTTGTTTGATAGTTGTTAAGCAAACTTTGCGTCATGACCTTTGTTTATATTGTTGTTCTAGTTTGACCAGACATGAGATTTCTGCATCAACCTTGGTTTTTTCGATTATAGCATTTCTGAAGTGCATGTAAACGCATCAGAACTGAATATTGTAATTATCTGAATACTGCTAAATGTCAGATTTTTATGTTGATCTAAATGAGCTCAATAAATCCTTGTTTAGACAAAAATTTTAGTCCATTATTGGATTTCTTTCAGAGCACATACATAGGTAGTTATGTAGAATCAAATTTTCTACAGTTGTCTTCAGCTCATGTTTGACGACGTCATTTTTGTTTTCTACAATCTCTTTATTTTACACACACACAGGTGTTAAAGAAATGAATTAATCAGATTAACAGGTATTCATGCATGAAGACATCAGAGTATTGAGGAGAAATCCAGGTGTGTTAACCTGATTTCTCATAATCAGATTACTGCTGTCATCTCATAAAGCATATCAGATTATACTATTAAGATGATCAGTAATGATCTGATAACTCCATAATCAGATAATGATCAGAGTATTAGTGTGAATGTAAATGGACTCATTGTTGTAGAAGATGACGGTGTTTCCATGGTAACTACGGAGCCTCTGAACATCCAAATGGGTCATGTCTGATGACCATGAAAAGATGAAAAACTGCATTTTACACCAATTATTTACATGTATTGACAGGATTGGTGGATCTACAGTTATTTAACATTATAGATCAATAAATGCTCTTGGGCAACAGTGGATATTTAGATCTTTGTGGGTTAAACAAGGGATATATGACTAATATGCTTTTATGTGTTTTACTATGTTTCTTTTTCTATTTTCATGTATTTTATTATGTGTATAACTGCTTTTATTATGCTTCTATTATTTTATTATTTATTCAACTGCTCTAGTTTTATTGTGAAGCACGTTGTGACCATTAAGCCTGTTTACATTCACCCTAAACTCTGGTCATTATTTAATTTTTGAAGTTATCAGATTATTCAAGTGATCATGTAAACAGTATAATCTAATTATGAGAAATCAGATGAACACATCTGGGTTTCTCTCCAATACTCCAGTGTCTTCATGCATGTATACCTGTTAATGTGATTTATTTTGTTCTTTTACATACTGTATGTGTTACATACATGTGAAAAAAACAATTAAATTGTAGGAAATGGAAGAGACATTGTCAAACATGAGCAGAAGACGATAACAGGAAGTTTGATTCTACTGTCACTACACACATATATACTCCAAAAGAAAATTGACCATGGACTAAAACGTCTAAACCAGGGCTTTTCTATTATTGCATTTCTGAAATGCATGTAAACACGTCAGATGTGATTATTACAATTATCTGATTACTAACAATTATCAGATCTTTATGGTCATGTAAATGGTCTCAGTGTCTGTGAAAGGTGCTATATAAGTAAATCTTAATCATCATAATAATAATAATGATCAATGATGATTATGCAATACCTGTGGTTGGATCACCTACTGGTCTGTCTGTGTTAAACTGTACACCTGGACTGACCTGGTGTGTGTCCTCCTGTGGCCCAGGCCCTCTTCAGTCTATGGGCTCTCAGTCCAGTTCTGGGATGTCTGGTGGAAGGGGGTCTTCCAGTGGCAACCCAGCGGATCAGTCTGACGCAGCAGAGACCAGAGACCAGAGCAGCAGCAGCAGTAGCCGCAGCCGCAGGACGGCGGACAGGCAGCAGGGAGACCGGCAGTCCACATCGGAGGAGGACGTTGACCTCGCCGAAGTGCTGGCGTACCTACTGAGGAGGTGAACCACTCCCACTCCACTGTTTCAGCCAATCACGTGACGGGGTTATGTGATGATCGGGGCTATAGGGCTCATTTTGAGTAGATTCTCAGACCTTTCTGTATGTTTTATTCAATTGGCCTCATGAATGATTTAACATTTTATCATTAGAGTTGTTTTCATTTGCTGGATAAGAACTCGGATTGTACTCGTCATCTTCCACATATTCTGATGTTGTGAAAACCAATGGAAATGTGAATGAAATGACAACCAAATCACAAATTGTCTTGTCACATCTGAATCTTTTTATGATACAATTTGGATATGTGTGAAGTATGTACACAATCAAAAACAAAAGTTTCAGAGAAAAAAACAGCTATAAATCAAAGTGGTTGTATTTAGTGTGACCCCCTTTTACACTTCACTTGTCTTTAACTCTTTTGTTCACACAATATGAGATTTATGGCGTTAATGTTCTGATGTTTTTAACAGGTTTCATTCAATACATGTCAGATGTTTCTAATCGTTTGTGGTGCTTCTTTTCTCGGGGTCAGAGGTCACACTAAATAGTGACTTTAACCTTCACAACACATTTAGTTTAGTTTTATGTGTGTCTTGTAAGGCTGTGCACACATTTTCTGTATTTTATTTTTGTATGTAAAGGACAGAGAATGAAAAATAAATATATATGGTCATTTCAACCCAGAAAACATAGGGGTTTTGCACTGTAATGTATAAATCGTTAACAGTGGAATCATATTATTTCCAGCTCTGATTTACATAAGTGCATGTATTGTGGCAAAGCACATTTTGGGAAATCCAGTGAATTAAAAAAACACATAGAAAAGTATATCTCTTATTACATTTGGAATTAGATATTCATGTACAGAGGTTGTTACCCACATTGATTCAAAAACATAACTGTATAACTTCCCATATGTAATCATAGTGTCATGACACCATACTGATTTTATGATTTAGTCCTTATTTTATCTCCTGCAACATTAAATCAACATAAATAAACTTTCTGAGTTCTTATCCAACCGGAGGAAAACAACATAAAAATGGTCGTATTTGTGGTTTTAAGTTTGCCTCCGTGTTAGAACACAACAAATACTTTCTGCTGTCACACTGTTTGGTCATACTAGTTGAAATGTGATGGCATGAAACAAAAAGAGCACAAGGGAGGAATAATTGAAACATTGCATTACATTCCAATAGCGGCGTTGGCGGAGGCGGGGGATTTCCCAGCCCCGTTCCACTTTGATTCTAATGCAGTTAAAAGTGTCTCGGAGCGTTTGAGGATGTTTGACGTGGAACGGCCTCGATCTAAACCTCTGTTATAGCCCGTGGTTGTGATGTGTGACAGTCGCAATAAGACAACAGAAGAGTCCAGAGATCTGACAGAGTGGAAACGGACTCGAAGCAGCCTCTCCTCTCACTTCAGTTAACATCGAACCACCGTGGAGCGAGCCACTGATCCTCCATCTGTCGCTCTGCACATGCTCAGTACGAGTGTGACTGGACCGGTCACATCTCAGGGGCTGATTGATGTGGATGTGATTGTTTGTTATTTTAGAAATGCATTATGATTCACACTGATCAACATAACATTGTGACCACTAACAGACAAATGATGATTATCTCATTCCAATGGGACCTGTCAGTGGGTGGTTATATTAGACACCAAACGTGTAGACCACAAAGTTGATGTGTTAGAAACAGAAACAGCAAAAATCGGCATGAGTAGGATCTAAGACACTTTGACAAGGGAGATATTATGATGGTCAAATCACCTGGAGTCAAGATCTGGAGATGCTCTGTCCCACAGAGGGTCAGTTGTCAACAAAATGGCCAAAAAATGAACAAATACTGACCAAAGTAATAAACAAAATGTTTAAAAATGAATACAATAGTCAACAAATTGAACTCGATAGTCAACACAATGAACAAAAACTGACCAAAATACTCAACAAAATTAATAAGAAATGCTAAAATAGAATATAATTATCAATAAAATGACCAAAAAATTCAATAAAATGAATAAATACTGACCAAACCAACCAGCAAAATTATTAAAAATGAATGCAAAAAAATTTCAATAGTCAACACAATGATTGAGTGGACAAAAATGGACAGAAACAAACAAAAACTGACCAAAATATACAAAAAATGTACTAAAAAAGAATGATTAAAAAAACATGATTGATAACAAAAGGAACAAATATTAACAAATACTGACCAAACTAAAACACAAGTAAATATAGCAAAATATAAATACAGTATAACAAATGTAGTGACTAAGAAAGAATATGAGAGAACACAATGAACAAAATGAACAAAAATGACCAAAGTGAATGTAGAAGAATATGATAGTCAACACAATGAACTCAGTAGTCGACACAATGAACAAAATAACCAAAACATAGAACAAAATTAACAAAGAAAGAATAAAAAAAAGAACGTGACAGTCAACAAAGTGACTAACTAACAGACTAACTGTTGACTTGGTGTCCAATCCGTCCAACCCAGTGAAAGGATCCATTGGAATCAAATGTTCAACATGAACATGTCTCCTGTCAGTGTTAGTGTTGTGGCTGATGGATGTAGGGTTAAGACCAGGGGACGCTGCGTCTTCTTTCCGGTGTGTATCGTGTCTGTTCTGGGCGTTGAGCTGATGTGTTGTCGTTGCAGGGGCCAGGTCCGGCTGGTCCACGGCAGCGGGGCCACAGGGCTCCAGCTGGTCCAGTCTTACTCCGACTCCGATGAGGACAGCGACGGAGCCTGGGAGGGACGACTGGGTGACCGCTACAACCCACCAGGTAACCCACCCCCACCCACGCACCCCCCACTGTCAGAAGAAAACACAAAGCAAAATATCTGTAGGAAAGACACCATTAACAAATACTGCTAAGATTCATTTAATATGTAGTTGTAGTTTATTTATGTGTTCATAGCAGTTCACAGTGTTCAGTTGAATGTTTAGTTTGGAGAAAGAGAACTGATTATATGCTCTTTTAAAAAAAAATGTATTTCTAATTGTGTGATTGATTGATCGATTGATTGAAAGATCATAATGTCATCATTTCTTGAAAGTGAAGTAAAACCTATTTTACTCAAAAAACTTTTTTTAATATTTTTTTTTATTTTAGGAATTGTTTATCTATCGATTTGGTTATTTTGCATATATTTCACTACTTTTGTGAACAAACCAAATCCCAGCTAAATCCATTTGTAGTCTCCAAATTTTCATTTACACATAGTAAATGTGTGTTTTTACAAGTTATTTCACTTTTTTTCCAAAATCGGAAATGTAATTTTTCAGCTTCAGGGCCCAACATTTCACTCCTAGTGTTTGAGTACAGATGAGTCTTTACTCAATGAATAGAATAGAATAGAATAGAATAGAATAGAATAGAATAGAATAGAATAGAATAGAGTAGCCTTTATTGTCATTGTGTGTACAATGAAATTAGTAGTGCTACCAATACTTCATAAAGTGAGAATAGACCAAATATAAAATGACAAAAATAAGATAAGAAAACACACTATAAAATTTTACCTGAGAATAGATAAAATCAAATAAGAATGGAGCTAAAAGTAGAATAAAAATAAAAATAGACATAAAATATGAATAGACACATATTAATGATATTAACAGTATGTATATCTATGAACTGAAGTCTATAGAAAGAATGCATTTGTATTTGAATAAATATTGCAAGAACAGAAGATTATTGCACGACTTATTGCACATAATTATACAGGGTTATTGCACATTATTAGAACACACAGTTATTACTATGTTCTGCACATTTGGTCATTTTTATGAAAGACCTAAAAAGATGACTATAAGCAGGTTTGGCAAAAGTGCACATTTATATTACAGACTCCTAAGGGTTAAAGGTTTCAAAACTGAAACTGTCGCCAGGAGAATGTGGACTGAGCTCATCCTGCGATCGTCTGGTTTTCAGTGTTCCACATTTTCAGATCAGAATCAGAAAGTATTTCACGTAACAGGCTTGTTTTCAAGATTCCAGATTGTTTATTGTCATTATGTGTACACCCAACGGAATTTAGATGCGTAGTTCTGAGTCAAACTTAAATACTCAGACAAAATATAAGAATATGTAAATCATATCTAAAAATTACATTTAAAAATGTAAATACAGTATGTTTAGTGGAATGCAATATATGGTTGCTGTCAGGTGGAAACCTCGTAAGTCTAATTTTGGTCTTTTTTTGGTCATGAAATGATTCTGTTGGTCAGTCTTCACATTGGCCTGACGGTTTTAGAAAAATTTGACCAGTGAAAAGTGTTAAACAGCTTGCGACTATATCTCTTAACTCCATTCATTTATTTAGAATATACATCGTTTTTCCAGTTTCCTGAAAAATAACCGTTTTGAACATAAGAGGTTTCTGCCCGACGGTGACAATATGTGCAGTGAATATCAGCAGTCTTGACGTCTGTCACCTAATACCGAGCTGTGTTTTTGGCGTCGTCTTGCCAGTGGACGCCCAGCCCGACACACATGAAGTGGACCGCAGCGAGATCAGGACCCAGATCCTGCTGGCCACCGCCTCGTCCACCCTGAAAGGCCGACACAGTTTCACGCACATGCTAACAGAGGTCAGAACACAAGCATAAGAGCTGACAAAGCAGCGGTGACACGCCTACCCGACGCAAACACTGTCAGCGTCTTAGGCTTCTACAGGTTCAGCTGCAGCTCTGACACAAACATCTGATGAAAAATGTTTGCATCTGTTGAATTCAACCCAAATGATCTCATGGTTCCTCACCAGTTTTAACCCAAATGTTGTTGGTTTTTTTGTTTTTTTTTTTTTCCAGAGAGAACAAGGCAGATGTAGAGGCTCCAGTTTTTCTCACGGAGAATGCAGTCGTATTCGCACACAGTAAGTCTGACCATAAAGCAGCTTTTTACACCCATTTGCCAGTTCCATCTGTGTTGCCATGGTAACACTACACAACACTTGTATCACTATACACGTTCTATACATCCACCTGACGAAAAAAACCAAACCAATTGTCTTAATCTTTTTTATTAACAATCTTGATTACTTTGTCCATTTTTTTTTTTTTTGGTGATGTTCATTTTTGTGATTATTTTGTTCATTTTCTCAGTGATTGTATTCATTTTCTTGCTCTTTATGTTCATTTTTGTCCCCTTTCTTGTTCATTTTCCATCTCGTATTTTTTTTTTGTCAATTTTTTTTAATTTGCCATTGTCCGTTTTTGTTCATATGGTCAGCAATTTTGAACATTGTTATTAATTTTATTGATTATTTTATTAATTTCTTGTTAATTTTTTGGGAATTTATCTTCATTTCCTTAATGATTTTTTTCAAATTCTTCACTTAAATGGTCAAATATGTAAACCAGTCCAACAGTCTGAGACCAGCGTATGTCATGAATAATTTAATAAAACAACCAACCAAAGACACAAACTTTTCAGCGCTAAGCTAACACTAAGCAGATCCAACAGTACAAGGATTATTTCTCTACTGATAAAACTCACCGAATGAGACAAAGAAGAGCAAAAATAAAGGTGGAATCAGAAAGAGATGATGATGAATTTTGTCTTCCCTTTGCTGTTTTATGATCCTAACTTGGTTTTATATGAATGAAGCTTCTGCTATTGGCTAATCCATTGTTTTTTTGTTACGTTGAAATGACTCAGACTGGAAACAAATGGACCAGCATTTAACGGGATAACAAAAAAAGTATCCGAATCATTTAAGTGAGGCATAAAAAACACAAACTTCTGTTGTATTCTGTCTGATTTAGACATGTTTACAAGACGACTCGCGCTGTTGTCTGTCAAATGATATTGACCCTTGTGTTTCTTCCCAGTTTCCTGCCAAACTATGTATCCCACAAGGATACATACCAGCAGAAAGCCTTCTGTGGAGTGTACAGCGAGGATGGCAACATGTTCCTCTCTGCTTGCCAAGGTAAATAAGCCAAGAGCCAACAGGAGAGCCCAGAGGAGCTGAATTCATATCTGAAAATTATTCCTCACGTTGGCTGAGGCGCCGTTCATACTGCAGAATTATAGAAAACGGTGTTAAACTCACTTTCAGGTTCCACATTCAGCCTAATTGGATCTCAGCTGGGCCAGACCAATAAAGATGAAATATTCCTAGAACAGAAGTGCTGTGTAAAAGGGGCTACAGAGGGAAATTTTATGTATTTTTATATATTTTAAACAATTTGTGACTTCTAAATGAATTTTCTCTACATCGTGCAGTAGAAGCTCCATGAGTCGATTAATCAAAGTGACAAAACGTGGTGTTAATTGACTACAGAGCTTCAGAATAACCAAAGGAGACATGTGTAACACCACAAATATTACAGAAAAGCTGTGAATTCCGTTTTGCCTTTTGTTTTAAAGCATATACAGTACATAGGATTAGTGGTTCACAGGTTATCAAACATTACGGAACAGTGATGATCCAGGTCTTCGAGGGCATCACAGCAAATTAAAACATTTCAAACCCAGCCTGTTTGACCTAAAAATGAAGGTTGTTCTACGTTTCCTCCCATAGATGAATGCATTTGTTTGTATATTGAGCGGGGAAGTCGGATTCCGATTACCGAGACCTGATGGATGTTAATGCAAAGTCTATTTTTTCTTTTCTTACTTTCCTCCTGTGGTTTGTTGCAGACCAGAACATCCGTCTGTACGACACCTCCAGGGGGCGCTTTCACCTCCGGCGGACGGTGAAGGCCCGCGACGTGGGCTGGAGCGTCCTGGACGTCTGCTTCACCCCCGACGCTCACCATGTGCTCTACTCCAGCTGGTCTGACTACAGTAAGGCTAGAGATCCTGTAAGACATGATGCACACAGCCAATAGTGTCAGATGATCAATAAATGGATTCAGTTCATAATCTGACTTTCAGATGACACAGGAGATGAGTGGTATTATCCCACAGTGGTTACAGATGATTAAAAAAACCTTAAAAACTCATGTATTGATATGATCAGTGGATCAACGGGTATTGAATATTTTAGAGCAGTAGATGGATTTAGTCGCTGGTGACTATTCAGGTCTTTGAGGGTTAAATTCCAGGAAATATGACTTACAGGAAGTAGTTTTTTGTAAATGTGAACAAAAACTCCGGTTGCTAATACTGACTGAATAAATATGTGTTTTCAAAGATGTCAAATATAGTCTGAGAAATCCTGGAACTTGAGTCTTCACATGTAATAAGAAGACAGAAAAATGCAACAAAGCACAGATTGTGTAAAAAAAGAAAACATGACATCATCCAAGTGATGTAAAAAGACACAAAAAACAGAATTTAAGAGATGCAATAAGATGTAAACAATGTAAAAAGACACAAGATGAAAACGTAAAAGACGTAGAAAATGTTGTGTGCACCTGTTGTTCATATTCTTAAAGTGTGTGCATTGTCAGCAGTGCGTTTGTGGTCACTGGTATGTTGTGTCTCTTTGTGTGTCCTCCTCACAGTTCATTTGTGCAGTATAGATGGAGACAGTGAAAACCACACCGCCCTGGACCTCAAGTTAGTGTTTCCCCTCATAGTAACTTATAACATTACGGAGCAGGTAATCTATCACCCCCCAGCAGACCCCCCACCACCACCACCACCTTCATTACCACCTGGATGAATGAATCTGTCAGAACCCGTCACCTCCACATCCATCCTCCTCCTCCTCCTCCTCCTCCTCCTCCTCACGCATCATTTTAACCCATTGTAACAAAGAACCATCATTAAGAGGGATGGGAATCGAAAATAATGTCCAGATAATACACAGTGGAAAAAAGACAAACCTTATTCTAGTCTTAACCCGTAAAGACCCGGTGATACGTTTATGGCAGCCCCCAAATCAATGATTTCCTCTCTATTTAACCTTTCTTAAGATTTACCACTATTTATTCTAATTTCCTATAAATTTAGCTTTTTTTCCCTGTGAAAATCAGGTGTTTTCCTATATTTAATTCACTGATCATATAGATGTTCATGAAAGGTCAAAGTAAAGTTGGGGTTTATTATATCAGAAGCAAAGAAAACTGAGGAAAAAGTGATTTTTTTTTTCAGCAAAGATATCAATAACTGAACGAACGTAAATCCAGTGTGTCCATCCACTGTCATTGATCCAACTCCATGGGTTTTACTGGTGAATCAATGTTGTAGAAGATGA
>JAPQRQ010000014.1:24289103-24299852 GCA_037367365.1 Apogon talboti | reverse complement strand
GATCGGAGCATGTTGCTGGAGGGGCTGGAGGGCGTTGCAGTTGGGGGCGCCCTACGGCCATTTTTGGGGGTTCGGTCACGAAACCTCGAAAATATCAAATTTTTTGCCGACACTCGTGATTTTGCCAAAAAAAATTGAGTTTTCGCGCATATTCAGGCCCCCAAAAATGAGATGGAAGTGCATAATAATAATAATAATAATAAACATTACAATTACAATAGGGCCTTCGCGGCCATTGCATGGCCACCGCTCGGGCCCTAATAAGAAAAAAGAAATGACAAAAGCGATACAAAATGAGAGAAACGAGGCAAAAAGAAAACAAGAAAAAGATGAGTCAAAAAGGAAAGGAAAATGCAAAGACAAGAAAACAGACAAATATTTGATTAAAGTTACATAAAACAAGGCAAAGCGAAGATGAAAATCGTGAGATTGAGATAAAAACGACAAAAAATTAGCTAAAAACAGACAAAAATGAGGAAAATACAAGTGAAAAGGATGAAGAAAATGAGATGAAAACGACAAAAAGTGAGCGTAAGCTGTAGCATCAGTTGAATTATAAGTTTGTAGAAATAAAACTTTAGCTGATGACACAAACCTGCAGTGTCCGAGATTGATTTTACCCCCCGGTCTAGATTTATAGACAATAAAGGATCTGTGACGTATAGAAGGGTGTCATCTGCATATAAGGATCATGAACATTTACTTCAGTTTGGATTGTTGGAGCAAATTTCCAAAAACAGCAACGCTAGTACTTTTTAACATTTGAGACGAGAAAATATGATAAACTGTGACACAGATGGACAAATCAAAGACAAAATTGAGACAGAAACATGGTGGAAATGACCTTATGATGAAAATAAAACGAGATGAAAACCAGACAAAAATGACAAAAAGCAGGAATCAAAATGAAGAGGAAAATGTAACGATGATGTGAGAAAAACACAGCGAAAAGAGACAAACGTTACCTGAAGCAAAGCAAAAGGAAGCAGGAAATGAGATGAAAACAAGACAAATTTATGAAAATAACAAGAAATGAGTGAAATCAAGATAAAAATGAGATGAAAATTAGATGAAAACCAAAAAAAAGGCAGAAAAAGACAGGGAAATCAAGACCAAAACAATGAAAATGACAAAAAAAGAAACATGGAGACAAAATTAAGACACAAAACAAGACGATGACAAAATGAGACAAATAAAGAGACAGAAGAGGATATTTTGCGCAGATGAAACGGGCTGTGAGAAGGACACGCCCACCTCTGGTCTGGTCCTGATGTGTTTTTTCGTCGACCTTTCGTGTCCACATGTGATCAGATCTGCTCTAATGGACGGTGAACTCCAGGTCTGACGCCTCGTGTGCTGATGTAGAATCAGTCTCGACTTTCTCGTTGCGGACGCCACATTTCTGAATCCTGTCCCGTTTTCTGTCGGTTTGTAAAGTCCTGACGCTGATCCTGGGTCAGCACACGATTTACAACAGAACCCATTTGGACGATGTTTAACCCGATCTGTTTCTGAAAGCTGAATGTTTGTGGTCTGACGTCAAGGTCGGGACGGGAATCGTAAACACTGATCGCCGTTTATGCAATTTTCAGGAATTTACATCCAAATTTCACTCTCAGAACTTTGTTTTACAGTAACAATAAAACTTCTTTAAATGTGTTTCCACTGAACAACGAGTTTTAATAAGAACTGAATTTATTCTTTGGGTTAAATCTGGGTTAATCCGAGTCACATAAAATCACAGTTACAGTGAATAATAAATGTGTTTTAATGAATTTATAATTCATACATTATAGGAAAGTTCTTTAGATTCATCAAACTTTGTAGAAATTCTTGGAGCAAAAACTAACACATTTATCACTTTTCATCACTTGAGATGAAAGTTGAATAAAACAAGGCAATAAGACGATGAAAAAGGAAATGAGACAAAGATTACACAAAAATTATGTAAATAAGGTAAAAAAAAATAGACAAAATTAAGATAAAAACAAGATGGAAACAAGGCAACATTAAGAGAAAAAAAAATATGGAAAATGGGACAAAAACGCAAGACAAAAACAAAGTATGAAGACAAATTCTACGAAGTGTGACAAAGACAAAAGAGAAAAGTAAAACCAGAAAACAAGACAAAAACCGAAGCGAAAAAGACGAAAACAAAACAGAACTGTGACAATGAGACAAACGAGACATAAAAAGCAACAAAACAAGATGAAAAGAAGGCCAAAAAAGAGACAAAACAAGACTAAAGGTCATAAGAAGACAAAAATGTAAAAAGAGACAAAAAAGATACAAAAATGACATTAAAATTAAGACACAAGCTGTGAGAAAAATGGGATAAAACTTGGCCATGGTCGAACAAGGCAAAAAAAAGATGAAATTAAGACAAAAAAATTTGACAAAAACAACGTAAGAAGACAAAAATGTGTGAAAAAATAGGATGAAAATGTGACAAAAAATAAATTAAAAAATTACATAAAAACAATGAAAATGAAAAAAATAGGAGACATAATTAAGAAACTGTGACAAAAATGAGACAAAATAAGAGAAAAAAGCAAAAAATGAGAAGAAAACCTAAAGAGACTAAGACGTGTTCAGTGGCGTGTCTGCACTTGCTACAGAGGGGGCGGGGCTTGAGGGCGAAGGGAACGGGGGTGTTTGTAACCATGTGCTCCAGATGCCTGAAGGTGATAAAGTAGAAACTCAGCCACAGTCGAACCGGTGTGACCAGAAGGAAACGGCGAAAACAAGCAGCAGCAGAGGACGCTGGGAAACCTCCAGAAGAAACGGACCAACATGGACGTGAACGACGTGATCCTGCCCGGACTCCTCCTCCTCCGCCTCCTCAGCGCCGTCCTGGAGCTGGTCACCGACCTCCTGGCCCGGGTCCTGGGCAGCGGGGCGGTCCGGCGCCGCTTCCCCCTGGTCCTGTCCGGTCTGGTTCTGTTTGGACCACTGCTCAGCTTCTGGGTCTCCAAGTACAGCATCCTCGCCAAAGGTCAGCACTACCTGTACAGGTGAGCATCTGGACGCCGCTGTCATTAACAGGCCACGCCCTCCCTACAGAAGAATAGGATCTGAAGTAACAAAATATAACAGAATGACCTATAAGTAATGACAAACCTAAACATCAAAATGAACAGAATAATCAATAAAATGAATGAAACATCAAAATAGACAAAATAATACGATTAATTCATACGCATCAAAATGATAATAATGTGATACATTAAATTAGAATCAAAATGAACAAAATCTGTTTTATGTTTTAGTTCAAAAAAGTTAAATTACACAATGAAAAAATATATGAATAACATTTACAATCATGAACAATTTGATCCTATGGAAAAGTAATTGATATTTTAACAATATTCTGTCTCAGTTTATTCATGTACATTACAACAGATCACAGTGAATCTACAAATACATTTAATAAAGGATAGTTTAGAAATGTAAACATTTTCATGTAGTTTTACTATTTTACACTAAAACAGAAAAGTTTTGTCGTTACTTATATGTTATAATGACAGTATTTGACTGGTCTGATCCACTTTATCAGATTGTTCTGAATGTGGAATCTGAAGTGAAATGAATTTTTTCTAAAACAAAGAAAAGTTTGGAGATGACATTGTTTATTCTGATTCTTCATTAATTAATTTTATTATTTTGCCCATTTTGATGCACACTGACTTTATTTTATTCATTATTTTGTTCATTTTGTTCCCATTTTACTTTATTTTATTGATTATTTTGTCCATTTTGATGCATATTGACTTCATGTTATTCATTATTTTGTTCCTATTTTATTTTATTGATTATTTTGTCCATTTTGATTATTTACTTCATTTTATTGTTAATTTGATTCATTTTGATGATTAACTAATTTAATGACTATTTTGTCCATTTTAATGTGTAAATTTGCAGTTGTCATTATTCAGAGGTTATTATGTTATTATTTTACGGGTCCGACCCACCTCAGATCGTATTGTGTTGATGATTTTGACCTCCCTGACATTTGGGTCCAGGTTTAAGTGAAGAATCTGGATGCACATTTTCAGTATTTTACCGCAAAACGTGGACCTAATAGTCAGATGTTGAGGTTTGTGGTTCCGTTAAGTCTCTGCTTTGATTGTTGAGTTAGTTTTTGGACCCGGGTTCAGACGTTGCACATGCTGACAGATGGATGTGGTTGATTAACTCCGGGACGACGTCCAACTGATTTGCATCTGAGTATAGACGACTCACATTCACGACAGGAAGAAACATGTCAACAACCGTTTCTCACATCCGTCGTCTCATTTCCAGGTGAAGACGTACCTGGAAATGAGACGACGAATGACGAAATGAAGGTTCTATGAGTGTCACTGAAAACAATAAGAAAAAGATGAAAATAACAAATGAAATTTAAGATGACAAAAAATTAGACAAGAATGAGATGAAAACAAGATGAAAAGATGAAAACCTGACCAAAAAAAAGAAAATGTCACAAACCTGAGATGAAAACAAGACAGAAGGAAGAAAATAAAACAAAAATTAGACAAAAAGATAAAAAAAATTTGACAAAAACAAGAAAACAACACAAATGTAAGAGAAAATGACAAAGAAATTAGACAAGAATGAGACAAAAAAGAGATGAAAACAAGACAAAAAGACAGTTAAGGAAAACCAATAAGAGAAACTAGAAAAGCACTCGGAGAGCGCAGACCTCCACCAAGGCAGCTCTCTGTAATTACAGCAATATATAAGTCTGTTGCCCTATTGTTTGTCTGTTGCTAGGTAACCCACTTTAAGGGTATTGGGCCATATGGCAAAATTATATGTATTCATCCTGGATCCAGACGATGATCTGGATCATCCCCAAAATCGAATCACCTGTTCCTTGTCCCATTTCGGACATTTCCTGAAAATTTCATTAAAATCTGTCCAGAACTTTTTGAGTTATGTCTTGCACAGACAGACAGACAAACCCTGGTGATTACATTAACCTCCTTGGCGGAGGTAATGAGACAAAACAGATGAAAGCCTGACCTAAAGACAAAAACAGGTGGTATTACACCAGTATGTGCAGACATGTTCAGTGTATGGGCGCTGCCTCTAGTGGCCGTCAGTGGTATTACACACTCAAACTCCATGACCAAAGGCAGTTTACTTCTCTGGTTCCTTCTCCAGGAAGTTCTTGCGGTCAACGTGGGGCTGGACTTGCGTCTTAACGAGCTCCTTCATCGTCCTCCTCTTCCTCTCGGCCCGCCGCTCATCTGCCGTCTGCCTCCGCCACCTGTCTCGCCTGGGGGTGGTGGGGCTGCTGTGGTGGGGGTGTCGCCGCCTGCTGACCCTTCTGGAGGACGCCGCCGGGGCCTGTTACCGACCTGTGACCGGGACCCGGGCAGCGGCGTCGGGGCCCCTCCTGGTCCTGGACCAGACCAAGGCGTCATGTCTGCGGTCCAACATGGTGTGGAGGGGCTACGAGGTCTCCCAGGACCTGCTCATCCTCTGCTTCTGCTGCCTCCTGCTGCTCGAGGAAATAGCCATCTTTGACGCCGCCAAGTCCCTGCAGAGTCCCCCAGGAACCCCCTTAAGGATCCTCTTCCTGCTCTGTTCGCTCTTACTCGTCATGTGGATGTTCCTACTTCTCTGTTTACTCGCACACTTCCCCAAGTTCCCCTCCCAGCAGCTAGGGGGCGCTCTGGGCTACCTGGGATGGAGGGTGCTCTACCAGGGCTGGTACAGACTCAAAGTGAGCTGGGTCTGTCCTGGTCTGCCTGGAGACGGACTTCTGGAAACCTCCGAAACACAGCAACCGTCGCAGAAGACGCCCAGGCCTTTGGACTTAAGTGTCAAGTCAGTAGAAGACTGAAAGAAAGTTGAAGAAACAAATGATCTGTGGTTTTACCTAATTGGTAGAAGATGCAAAAAGAAGAAAACACTGTAAAGGACACAATCAGAGGACAACCAAGAGGACACAAGATGAAAGTGACGTAAAAGACGCAACAAGATGAAAACACTGTGAAAGACAAAATAAGATAACAATGGAGAAGACGAATGATGTTAAAGACACAAGACGAAAATATCGTGAGACTCAACAAGACGAAAACGATGCAAAAGACACCAACTGAAAATGACGCAAACGAAGCACGAAGATGAAAACGACGTAGCTCTACCTGGACTTCTGGAAACCTCTGAAACAGCAACCTTTGAACTTAAGGAGCATTAAAGGCTGTGAGAAGAACGAACAGACTGAACAGGGCGACAGAAAAACAGACAGCACAGATTATTCACTCCATGAAAACTAAAGACTTTAACTCTAAGACGTAGACCAAAGTTTTATGACAATTAGTTTCAAGTCAGTACCAGACTGAGTAAAAGCTGAAGAAACAATTATCTGTGGTTTTACATTATTTGTAGAAAACGCAACAAGAAGAAAACACTGAAAGACACAATAGGATGGCAACAAAGGAGACGCACATGACGAAAACAACGTAAAAGACGCAATGACACGACGAAAACAATGCAACAAGATGAAAACGATGTAAAAGACGCAACTAGATGAAAAAGACGCAAAGGTCGAACTAATGACAAACAATAAATGTGAATTTGAAACACAATGAAATACATGTGAATGAATGAATGAATGAACATTCACCTTTGGTTTTAGTCACTAAGTCATGATGTATTTTTATACGTTTGAGTTTCAGTCAAATAATAAATGTATAAAGTTTAGGAACCTGTGCTTTACATGAACAACATAAAGCATCATTTGTGTTTTATTTGTGTTCACGTAGTCTGGGTTTTAGAGACTCTTTCAACTGTTTTCTACTGCACCTTTTAATAAACTAAATCTGTTTTACTGATTTTGTTTTCTGATATGTAACTGGTTCACATGATGACGTCTCAGTATTTCAGTATCTCATAGTTGAAGGACCTTTCTAAACCAAAGGTCACATTACAGGACATTTTCCTAATAGTTTTGGTCCTTTTTCTTTATCTCACTGGCCGACAGACCATGAGCTGAAGGCGCTGTGTCCGGCGTCCTCTTCATCATCTTCGTCAGGAATTTTTTCAAACATCATCTTCTCCAAAACTACTGATCAGATTCATTTAAAATTTTATATGAACCTTCCTTGGGACATTATCCTCAAAGTATATTCACAGTTTTGAGAAATTATGTTTTTTTTATTTTTGACAATTTCCTTTAATATTACAAATGTGTCTTTCCTTATAATGGTCCATATTTTGATGATTGTTACAGATATCAATATAGTTACTATTGATCACTGATAGAAGTCATATATGGACTTTCATTTGGGTCCATGACCTTTGACCTTCAGTAACCTTGAAGGGTCAAACTCAAGGTCACTATTGGCTGGATTTCAAGTCTCCTTCTCTGAACACACACACTTTTCCAACCATGTCTGTACTTTATAGTTCACAAACACATTCTGCCTGAACTGAACATCAGCCCTGTACTACAGATGGGATATTGGACATCTTAAATGCATTGAAATAGTTGACCATTTCATCAAAGTGTTTGAGGCTCGTTAATGTATTTCATGTCGTCATCATCCCCATCATCATTAATCGTTGTTATTGGTAGAAATAATAATAAGTTATATGACCTTACCTGTTGTTGACTTAACCTTTTTAATTACAGCAATTAACAGGAAGCTTTCCATTAGTGCAACCTTCTGTGTCTCACTAATCCTTCCACTTCCAGTAGGTTTGGGCTCCTGTGGATTTCCCACCGTTAATCAGTTGAGTTCTCCTCCAGTGAAAGTACCGCCCACTTCCACCGGGAGATTGATCTGCATCCAGACCACAGGACTGGAACACAGACTTAGACTATATTCGTCCCGGATGGGAGATTTGTGTCCACTTGACGGTACATACAATTGTCATACAAACACACACATTAACATCAAATAGAAAAGAAAGACATACAGAGACAGAGACATAGAGCAGAACCTGACAACCTCACACATTCAACCGGGGGTTGATTCACATAGAACATGACACTGACATACAGGGACACTGGGACTATTTTTTATGTTGTATTCAAGTTGTAACATCTATTTGGTTATTTTTAATTCCTTTAACGCAGTTTTCATCTTGTTCCATCTTTTTCGTCACGTGTCTTTTGAATGTTTAAACGTTTTCATAATTTTAGTCATATTTTAACACCAATTTCAAGGCATTTTTATATATATTTTGTCTGTTCATAAAGAAAACTATAATTATTACCTTAGAGACTAAATACGGTCACTTAATCATGTCGTGAAAATATTGTCGATAAAAGATGATGATTTTCAAACTCGTTGACAGTGCAGTTGTAGGATTAAAAAGTGCAGTTCAATGAGTTTCAAGACACTTTATTATAGATTGATTATGGAACCACAGGCCTAATGGTAAAAAAGTCCAAATTAATGAAACTAATAATATTCTGATTGAAGCTGAAGGTGCACAGATGTGAGAATGGTGTTTGTATCCGGCGAAGGAATGGCGGTAGATCCTCAGTAGATCGGCGCTTTCCCGTCTCCTCTTGGCTTCTTGATCTTGTCATAGTTCTTGTTTATGACGTCGAACAGCGTGGCCTGAGGAGGAGGAACCAGAGGTGGTCAATGAAAGCGAAAGGCGAAACGGTGGCGCTCAGCAGATCCTTTCATCATCATGTCTGGTGTATTTATTTTTGTCTCATTGAATTTTTTATGTCACTTTCTAATGAGCCTCCATTTGGCGAGAGGTGGCCTTGACGGGAGGAGCTGCAAGGCGTGAGGAGGCGGGGCTTACGTATGTGTTGCGGAGCTCCAGAACCACGAGGCGGAGCTCCGAGTACTGGTACTGGTCCAGCTCATGCACCAGCTGTCTGTAGTCACCCTAAACAACCACAAGGCAGAGAAATGCATGATGGGACGCTCAGAGCGAACACAGGAAGTAGAATCAAACATGTTGATACCGACCACGTGGGGCTGTTTGGCCGCTTTGGCCACGGCGTCGCCTCTTTCGCTGTAATACCTGACGAAAACAAAGAAGAAGAACTTACTCATCGGATAAAACCATAGGACGATGATAAAAGAACCAAAGGAAAAGACCAAACATGAACCTGAACGTCGCTTTTACAGTGACTCAGTAAATCAGGAAGTTACATCAGGAACAGACACATCATCACCATCAGCATCACCATGATCACCAACATCAGCATCATCACCATAATCATCATCATTAGCATCATCAGCATCATCACAATCATCATCATTACCATCATCATCAGATAAAAGCTGACTTTAGTGTTTTGTAAATGGACAAATGACATTGATCAGAACATCGTTTTTTGTCGTAGCAGCTTCACACTAATAATAGTCAAAATATAATAATAGTCATATTAATCTGAACTGATCATTTTTGTATCAGAATACTGATGTTTTTATCTGAAATCCTCATGAACAGGACATCTTACAGCTGTAGACATGATGTGTCCCAATACTTCTGTCCATATAGTTTAGAAACATCAATATTTCCTTCAAGTTTAATGATACATTTTTTTTCCCTCAGTAAGATGTGCCGAAAGTAGATGGTTAGTTGTGGTAGAAAATTAGTATTTACTCTGAGCATGAAAAATATTTTATAAATTTAGACGGAGAACAGATTTGACCAACACCCCTCCTGAAACCTCCCAGTTACTGGCCGTTTCCGGTCATGTACACGGGCTCACGGACATGACTCTGGAGGACTTTCTGCTGCATCCTTTTGTTTGATGATTTTCGTCTCAAAACATCTCGGATCCAGACCACCAACCTGTCGGGCGTTTGTTCTTACTTTGCGATCTGAGTTCGGAAGGCGTCGACCCTGGTTCGCGTGTTCGTCAGCATCTCGAACACTTTCTCCTGTCGAATGAAGAGCAGAGACGTGAATCCACGTGACGAAAGCGGACGCGTTAAACGGCGTCGGGGGCGTCACCCACCTGCACCGCCACGCCGAAGTTATTCCCGTCCTGGATCTGAGGAATATGAAGCTGCAGCCACGACGACACCTGCAACAAAACCACAGATACTGACCGGACGCGTTTGGACGGTTTCATCAGAACTGAACATTTTTACGACGGGAAAACGGTAGGAAACTGTAAGAGTTTACATCGCTGTGGTGAAATGATGTAATCCAAGGATCTTTTATAGAACAAGACACATTTATATACAAAAACATGTCGGTGTCACAACGAAAAAAAATCTCTTCCCGTTAAATTTTAAATTTTCTCCACTTCTTCTTTTGATGTCATTTTCATCTTGTTTTGTCTTTTACAAATAATTAAAGCCACAAAAAGCAAAAAATAAAAATATTTGGTCGTTGAGACATCCTGAACTGGACTCACCAGGTTCAGCATCTCCTTCAGAATCCGGATCTCGGGGTCGACCTGGTTCAGCAGGACCTCCAGGACCTGGTTGGACGCGATGGGACCACAGGGAGGACCTGGAGGACCAACAAGACGGACTCACGTCACCGCAACCAATCACAGAGAGCAGACGTCTGCAGGGGGCGGAGCTACGCGCAAAGACTGCGACCGCTTAAACAGGTGGTAAATGAACCCCGTTAACCTGGTCCGTCCACCTGATCTGTGGTAATTATCTCCAATTTAAAGGTTATTATATCAAAACAAGAAAACTGGAGAGAAGTTCAGCAAAATATATCATCAAATGAACAGAAAACAAGTGCCTCTAACCTAATTTTGTTCATATACTGTATATGTATATACAGTATGTATGTATG
>JAPQRQ010000014.1:24267055-24280172 GCA_037367365.1 Apogon talboti | reverse complement strand
TTTTTACCTCGGTTTTGTTTGTCTGTCTTTTGTGAATAATTCCAACCACATGAACTGTCTGGTTTCTTTAATTTTAATTCAGGACCAGAATAATCCTTTAAACTTCAATGATTTGATGTTCATCGTGATAATCATCTGGGAACTATCGGACCCACCTCCTCTTTCTTCTTGCGTTTAGCCTCCTCTTTTTCTGGATCTGGCATCGGGATGTCCAGCGGCGCCTTCAGCGACGCCAGGTCTTCACGACTGAAAGACGTCTGACAAAAACACAAAAACACTTGAATATTGAGTTTATTTTTCTGAAAGTCTTTTGGTGCAGATGGTCCCCTTCAGGTCCACGGCTGGAGGCACACTAGAACATCCAATTAGGTAACATTGCTTGAGAAAAGCAAACACATAATCCCATTATCACTTTTATCATCCTCATGATAAACACAAAAGGAATGAGCAAAATAATCAAGAAAATGAAGAAAAGCAATGAATAACATGTGCAAATGGAGCAACAAAATAGAAGAAAATGACCAAAACACACCAAAAAGTAACAAAACAATAAATAAAATGAACAAAAATGAAGACATACTAACCAAAAGAGAAACAAAATGAATGAAATGGTAAATAACAAGAGCAAAAACTAACAAAACACAGAGTACAATAAAAAAAAATTACTCAAAAAAGCAACAAAATGAACACAACTGTAAGCATTAATAAAAGACAAAAGATAGTAAACTATAGTTATACCCAAGTTACACTAAGATAAAAATATACTATTTGTATTTATTTAACATGTACTCTTGGTTATATATAGTCTACTGCATACCAGCTCAGAATACTAACTTGCACAATTATGTAGGTTAAAGAATTTAGAGTCAAATTTCCTGAAATCAACTGAAATTATCTCGTTTTACTTTCTTAAAGAGCAGTCAGATTTATTTTATGAAAGCATGGAAACCGCAATAAAGCAGCAGTTAATAAATAATAACCCTCCTCTAAATAATAATACAAATCTACATGTAAATATTTAATATAATATAGATCTAATATCTAGATGTAAACCAGCAGGAATACCTTTGTCGCATAAATACAGTGAAGATACCTACCATTAAAAGCTTCTGCAGATCTTCAATCTTCTGAGGGAAAAAGTTTGCCACCGCATCTTCTGCCTTGGAAATAAAAACACGAGTTATGACTTAGAGAAATGTAGAGAGTAAAATAAATACAAACTATTATATCATCATGGAGATAAAACCAGGAGAATGACCTCGATGGTGAGTTTCTGGCACAAGTCATCGACCTGAAACAAAATGATGAACTCAGTATCAGTTTTATTGTCCTCAGGATGAAAAGAAAAAGAAAGAGTGAAGCGAAAAAGCAGCTAAATGAACTACATAATGAGGAAAATGAACAAAATCTGACAAAACTCTGAAGAAAATGACCAATAATTGCCCAAAAACTGAAGAAAATGAACTAAATAATCAACAAAATCCCATAAATCTGGTCTGAATCTAAACAGAATTATTATTACCAGATTTTTTAAAGGGTTAAACATTTGTTCATATGTGGATGTTGAACGTGATGGACCAGGATCTCCTCATGTGGTCCACAGAACCCGGACCAGACTCACTTGAACTCATACAGTCTCACATGGACCCACCTGGGCCGGATCCACCCGAACCAGACTCACCCGAACCCTTCTAGACTCACCCAGGTCCTCCTGGACCCACCTGGACCGGAGTCACTTGGACCGGACTCACCCGGACCCTCCTGGACTCACCCGGACCCTCCCAGACCTACCTGTTCCTGGCACCGGACCCGGTTCCGTTCCTTTATCCATAAACACTTTGAACTGGATCCGAACTCACCTGTTTGTTCGGTTCGCAGGTGAAAACTGATACAGCCATGTTTCGCGTCTGCGTCAGAAGTGAGATACCCCGCTGATAAAAAAAGTAAAAAGTATAAATCAGAAAACAATCTGAACAAAAGGTTACAATGTGGATTTCATAGTCGAACATGAGACAAAATACTCACAGTTACTCAGCACAAAGTGGGAAAATGAAAGTAAACTCTCAGTTCCGCTCTTTGCGCTGAAGCGGAGACTGGCGCTGGTGCATCGTGGGACATGTAGTTTTTAATGAACAGATACCATTTCCCATAAATAAACTAACTGACAGGAAACACGAAGCATGAGCATGAACAATTATGTCGCTCATTATTTTGTTCATTTTGGGTTAGGGTTAGGGTTTGGAATATTTTTTATTCATCTAAGAATTAGAATTCAAATCTTTGTCAAACGAGAGATTTTGTAATTAAAAAAATGTGTCTTACGCATTAATACAGATGCAATGATGCAGATGAAGAGAAAAAAATTATATAAATGGATAAAAATGTCCACGGTGATGCATAAAGATTCAATACAATGACAGACAAATGTATTTTTCGTCATATGAAGTCATATAAAGTCAGTGTGATTTTCTGCAGGTTCTAACTGTGTCCACTAGATGGTGCTGCTGCGCTTAAATAAACCTGACGTTTAGGTTCCAGCATCGTTACTGAAGATCTATGCAAATAATAACAACGAGCAAATATCATGTTTGATTAATAAAAAATTCAAGTGCTTCTCAACCATCATCTGGAGCAAGTAAACACAAGAACAAGGAAAAAAATAAAACTCTGTCAAGAAGTCATTAAAAGTGTAAAAGTCATGGATTATTTTGTAAAAATCTGGAGTTCATCTGGAGTGCATTTGAGTCATTTGTCCTTTTTTCCACCAGTTTATGTTGTTCAGTTTATGGTAAAAACATTTCAAACTAAACTTCAATTTATTGATTATTTGGTTCATTTTGATGCTTATTTAGTTCATTTTAATGATTTTTTGGTTAATTTTTATGCTTATTTAGATCATTTTATTGATTATTTGGTTCATTTTGATGTCTATTAGTTTATTTTGTTAATTATTTGGTTTATTTTGATGCTTACTTTTGTAGTTGTCATTATCTATAGTTTATTATGTTATTATTTTACTCAGTGTGTGTGTGTGTGTGTGTGTGTGTGTGTGTGTGTGTATACAGTGGGTGACAGTGGTGAATGTGTAACTGGGAGCAGCTCAGTGAGCGTCTGCATCCATAATCATTGGATCATTTAACGTCCTGATGTTCCCTCCCCTCGTGTCCACAGATGTGACCTCTGTCTGGGATATTTCCCAACAGCCCCTACTCCGACCACATGCTCCATCCAATCAATAACTAATGATGATGGCGTCGTAAGTCAGTGTGACCTTCGCCTTTCGCTCTCACCTCAGACGACATCTCATTGTTCCTGATAAGTCAGGGATTGTGTTTTTATCAGAGGCTTTTATTAACAGTATGAGTGATTAGGGACTACACATCTGAGGGTATTTTACAGCTTTAATGACCTTTGACCTCTGCACTGACACTTTACAGGAAATATAAACTCCTCATAATGGTTATTTTGTTCATTTTAATGCTTGTTTAGTTATTTTTATTGATTATTTAGTTAATTTTGATGCTTATTAATTTATTTTATTGATTATTTGGTTCATTTTGATGCTTATTTAGTTCATTCTTTTGATTGTTTTATACATTTTGATGCTAATTAATTTATTTTATTGGTTATTTTGTCCATTTTGATGCTTCTTTAGTTCATTTTATTGATTATTTTGCTCATTTTGTGTACTTTGCTGCATTAATGACCTTTGACCTTTACAGTTACACTTTTTAGAAAATGTAAACTAATGCAGGACACAAATCCCTCTAGCCACAGCCTGTGACGTCATGCTTTATGTTTATTTTTTGCCGGCGGTGCATGTGTGAATGTTCCTTTTCATGGGCGGCGGTTGCAGTCGTGGCCGTTGCATGTGTGTGTTCATTCATGGCGGTTTTGTGACTGTTTGCGTGTCCATGCATGTGTGTTCTCTGGTTTGTCGCTGACTCTGCAGCTTCTATCAGAGAACAAAGTTTAAGCAGACACGTTGGGCTGTGGCCCAGCCTTTATCTTATGACTACTGTATATTCCTCCACTCAACCCCCACCCGTTTACTTCCCATGAGCCTCGGCGTCGACAGGGGAGACAGAGAGACCCCTCCCCCATTTACCACAGGGAGAAACATTAACAGGAAACTCAGCGTTTACAGAGCTGCTCTGCTGGTTCACGTCTGAAACTAGAACCAAACCCATGACCAACTGTTGAACGTTGGACGTTTTAGTCCATATGTTTCCTCTTCATCTTCATAATTTAGTCAGTGAAGATGACACAATTTATCATAACAAAGTCTGACAAAGTTTAGAATTCTAATTTGAATTTTTTTTAATAGATCATCAGAACACTGTAAAAAATTAACTCCCCTCATGAGTCTTCAAGACAAAAATGTCCACTTACAAAAAACTACTATAACAATTTTACAGATTAATATTTTTTCTGCCTTTTTTATATATAAATCTCTTAAACAACTTCAGTCCTGCAAAAAAATCGACCAAAAATTCAATCATTTTAAGAATTTCAATCCTTTCAATGAATTAGGGAGTAAAACTTGGAAGTTGTTCTAAAAATACCTGTTCTTTTTCCTGAGTATATTGTCAGATATACACTATTGGGATTTCAAAATGGATTTAACCTTTTCTAACTAACTTACTCATCATTTATTATATAATTTCCATCTGCATTTTGCATTTTTCAGTGTAAATCATATATTTTCCTGTATTTAATTTTATAATCATGTAGATTATTAATTCATTTTATTGAAGTTTTGTTCATTTTGATGCTTATTTAGTTCATAGTGTTGATTTTTTTGTTAATTGTGATACTAAATTGGTTCTTTTTAATGATTATTTTGTCCACTTTTCTGCTTATTTAGTTCGTTTAGTTGGTTATTTTGTCCATTTTGGTGCTCATTTTGTTCATATTATTGACTATTTTGCCCATTGTTGATTATTTTTGATTGTCATTTAATTTTACTGATCATTTTGTTCATTTCTTTTTCTTTTGTCACTAATTTTTCTTGCACTTGTTCATTCTGTGCTTTATTAAAAATCATTTCAATCTTGATTCCTCTTTAAGTTTCTTCTTTTCTTTTTCATCATTATGTTTTCTGTTATTTCTTGTCATATTCAGTTCGTACGCGTGTTGTGCGTCATTGCTGGACCTGGTTCCGCTGGTTCCACTGGTTCTAAGTGTCTTTAACCTGTTGCATCAGATGAAACACTTCGGGTCACGTGACTCGTCTTCCACCGCCCATTCATTTTGGTACACGTGTTTTTTTATTTATTTATTTATTTAAATAAGGTAAATCATGACAATAAAAAGAATAAATAAAAATATATAGAATAAAAGAGAGAAAGAAAGAAAGAAAAATTATAATTTCGTTACATGTGTTTCCGCACCGCGCTCGTGCTTCCGGGTTGTGGACCTGCATCTTTTGGGAGGGGCGGATCCGGGACGGGGTTTAGACCGGATCCAGGGAGACCGGCAGGGCCCAGGAGAAGTTCGGATTAAAGTCCATCAGAGAGCTCCTCCCCCTCCTCGTCCTCCTCCTCTTCCTCCTCCTCCTCCTCCTCCTCCTCCTCCTCCGGGTCAATGCCGGATCTCTGACTCTGGACTCTGTGGACTCGGGGGGGAAGTGGTCTACGGCGGGTCCGGGTCTCTGTTTACCGCGGAGCAAAGTGCAAGGTCCGGTCAGACCCAGATATGAGCCTGGATCTGCACTGAAGGACTCTGAGATCCACCAGAAGCCGAGCTCACCAGACCAGGACCAGGACTAGACCAGAACCAGGATCAGGACCACAAATAGACCGGGATGTCCTGTCTGTTGAGGGGAGTTCTGCGGAGGTCAGTCCCACCGGTCCGGGTCCGAACCGGTCCACACTTGTATTTATCACACTTTAGTCTGGGTTTTATAACCTTTAAAAAAAAACCCACAAACATCCGAACTTAAAAACTGATGTACAAACTTCACAGATCCATCATTTTTCGGCATAAACCTCTTGTTTTATGTTCAGTTAAAGATATATTTGACTGAAAACGTCACTTTTTCTTCAGTTTTCTCAATTTTTACATAAAACCATTAAATTTACTCTGAGCTTTAATGAACATTTATATGATCAGTGAATTAAATATAGAACATATATGATTTACACCGAAAAATGTTCAGTCCAGATGGTGATTTAATAAATGTATAGAAAATTAATTTGAAAAACGGCACAATGTTAAATCAGATTTAAGTCAGTTTTTGTGTCTTGAAACTTGACTTGCAATGCATTATTACTGTAAATTTAAACAAAAATAGTGAATAAAGAATAAAATCAACATAGTTTGACAAATGACAGCGGATGGAGATGTTTGTTTTTACCTTAGTTGATGATATATTTGACTGAAAAAGTCCGTTTTTCTTCAGTTTTCTCTGTTTTTATAAAATTACCTTTGAATTTACTCTGAGCTTTAATGAACATCTACATGATCAGTGAGTTAAATATAGGAAAATATATGGTTTACACTGAAAAATACTAAATTCAGAGGGTCATATAATGTAGAGAAAAATTAATTTGAAAAATGCCACAAAAATAGTTCTACATCTTTTAAGGCTCAAATCAGACTTAAGTCAGTTTTTATGACTTGAAACTTGACTTAAAATACATGTCTATTAATGTAAATTTAAAGTATAATGTTGAATAAAGAATGTAATCTATGTAGTTTTACAAATGACAGTGGATGGAGACACTTATTTTATCTTCAGTTAATGATATATTTGAACAAGTCACTTTTTCTTCATTTTTTTCTCTTTTTATACAGTAACTTTGAATTTACTCTGAGCTTTAAAGCAGTATATGACTTTCATCACATTTTTTTTGTTCAAATGTGTCAAACCCCAGTGATATCCTAATCATCACTCATCCATTAGTCTTTCTGTGCTTACACACCTGAATCACTTCCCTCACGGTGAACAACTTCGAGGATGACTCCATCATAAACACAGTCCACTTGTGGACCGCGTCGAGTTCCCATTCCCACAATGCACTTCAGGACAAAATTTCCAAAAAGGTCCGAGTGACGTTTGAGTTTGTTATGTAAACAAGCAGACTCCGTCTATCTATCTATCTATCTGACTGTCTGTCTGTCCGTCGTGTCTGTCTGTCTGTCTGTCTGTCTGTCCATCTGTCTGTCTGTCTGTCTGTCTGTGTCCATCTGTCTGTTTGTCTGTCTGTCTGTCTGTCTATCTATCTGTCTGACTGTCTGTCCGTCTGTCTGTCCATCTATCTGTCTGTCTGTCTGTCTGTCCATCTATCTGTCTGTCTGTCCATCTATCTGTCCATTCAACAACGTAATCACATCATCTGCAGAAAGCATTGACGTATCTGCACCAAATATATACTGTGGATGCATCTTGGAGCTTTAATGAACATGTAACTGATCAGTAAATTAAACATAGGAAAATATCTGATTCACACTGAAAAATGCAAAATGCAGAATATAATACTATAACAAATGGTGATTGAATAAAAGGTGAAATCCATTTTGAAATCACAACAGTGTATATTTGACAGTATACTCAGGAAGAAGTACAGGTATTTTTAGAACAACTTCTACGTTTTAGTACAAGTAGAATAATGAAGTATAATATTGTGTGAAGTTGCGCAGCTTTATGTGAGGTTTAATGTGTAGATTTTGTTTGCTTTTAAGGGTTAAAGCCTGTATGTTTAGGTTTAAATATCAGTTTAGTTGAAGTCACTGTTGTTATTTATGAAAAAATACATAAAACATTTTGCAATTTTGCATAAAACAAATGTTGTATTTCTTAGTATTTTTTATAGTAGTTTTTTGGCAGTGGATATTTTTGTCCTGAATGTGACTCTAGAGGGGAGTTAATTTTTTACAGTGTTCTGATGTCATACTCACTCTGACTGGTCACTATGCACTTCATTCATTTTTAGGTTGTTGTTTTGTTTTAATGTTTGTTGTTATTCTGTGCTTTTATTCTCTGTAAGGTGACCTTGGGTGACTTGAAAGGCGCCAACAAATAAAATGTATTATTATTATTATTATTATTATTATTATTATTATTATTATTATTTATTAGAAAAATGTAAATTAGAATTCTAAACTTTGTCAGACTTTGTTCTAATAAATCGTGTCATATTCACTGACACAGACTAAACGATGCAGATGAAGAGGAAACATTTACTCAAATGGACTAAAACGTCCACAGTGATGAGTCAACATTAACTTTAACGTGCCTTAATAGTTCTCTTTATAAACTCTATACAAACATATGATTTAATGGAACTAAGTATTTTGTAATTTTACCTTATATTGTAGTTTTTGCTCGTCTACATGCATCTGACAGTACTTTAATCATTCATGTCTAACAGGAAAACACTGACTTTAAAATTTGCTGCTATTTTGCACATATTTTAACCTGTTCCTCAAACCTAATTAGTGTAAATTTTCTGTTATTTACCAAGTTCTAAAGCGAATAACTGAAGAACCACAAGGAGTAAATAATAACCTCTAGTTCCAGAACATTTGCTTTTATAGTGGATAAAATTCAACCTGAACTACATCAGGTTAAATTTAGCTGAAACTATTTTTCCTTTTTACATAGTTTTTTTTTTGTTTTATTTAAGTAGTTTTTATGATGTTGCATATTTTTAAGTAGTTTTTGTGCATCATTTTAAGTAGTTTTCACTTTGTTGCATCTTTTACGCAGTTTCTGTGTTGTTTTATCTTGTACTTGTTACTTAAAATTTTTGAGATGCAGTGATTAGAAAATTTTGTAGCAAGATGAGAATTACGTACAAGATGCAAAAAAGACTAGAACAATGTGAAAAATCATGCAAATGTAAAAAGCAACGAAAACACATGAGACACAACAAGTTAAAAATGACGTAAAACGTGTAACAAGACAAAAATTATGCAAAAAACACAAAAAGATAAAAGTGACATAAAAGATGCAAAAAGACAAAAAAATGTAAACGACAAGATGAAAATGATGCAACGAGATGAAGAAGACGAAACCAGATGAAAAATGATGAACAAGCATGAAAACACATAAAACATGAGTCGAAAATGACGTAAAAGACGTAACAAAACAAAAAACAACGTAAAAGAAGCAACAAGAAATAACATCGCAAAAATGCAATAAGATAAAAAAATAAAAAACTTTTGTAACCACGTGAAAAATTATGCAAATATAAAAAACAACGAAAATGAGTAGAACGCAACGAGTCGAAAATGACATAAAAGATGTAACATGACAAAAACAATTTAAAACACACATGATGAAGATGATGTGAAATATTTAAATGATATGAAAGACTCAAAAATACTAAAACAACATACAAGACCAGACAAGAAGAAAATGATGGAACGAGATGAAAACAATGTAAAAGAAGCAACAAGAAAAAACAATGTATAAATGCAAGATAAAAGATTTTAAAAAAATAGCATAAAACATGCAACAACACAAAAAGTAAAACACAACAAAACAAAAAGGACGTTTAAGAGAAGAACATGAAACCATGTGCAACAACAGGCTCTGATTTGAGTGAGTTTTTCTTTTTGCTGTTGGTTGAAACCGGTCGGACTTTGACCCAGTCCATGTGTGTTGGACATTAACCCGTCCTCTGGGGTCTGGGTGGACGCCGCCGCGTTTGGGGGGTCATGTGATGGCGCCGTGTCCACGTCCTGTCCGTTCTGTTTGTGTTTCTGCCTCAGAGGCCGTTCATCAGGCCTGTATTTGCTGAGAACCCGGGGCGTGTTCCCTGTGTTTTCCCGGTACGCGCTGTTCTCCTACATGTGTGCACATGTCGGCTCTGATATCGCCACCTGGGGCGGGGGCGTGGCCGTGGCCGCCGTCCTCCCATTGGCCTGTCAGTGTGGAGGTGTGTCAGGAGCTGGAATGACGCTCCCCGGGTTATTCCTGCGTTTCCTGTCACCGACTCCATTCATCACTAGGAATAGTTCAGGTTGTATTGTATCCACGTACAAAAAATTTAATGTAATAAAAACTGAAACAACACAGAAACTACGTAAAAGACACAACAAAGTGAAAACTATGTAAAAAGATGCAACAAAAACCACTTAAAAAGGTGCAACATCATGAAAACTACTAAATTAGACAAAAAAAACCAAAAACTTGATAAAAGATATTTTTTATGTACTTTTGTTTCACTCTTTTATGTATTTATTTATTTTTTTGCATCTTTTATGTAGTTTCTGTTTTGTTGCGTCTTTTGTGTGGGTTTTGTTCAATCTTTTACTTAATCGTTATGTGTCTTTTAAGAAGGTTTTGTTTCGTTGCATCTTTTCTCATATTTTGAATCTTTTATGTCCTGTCTTTTACTTTGGTTTGTGTTGTTTTTTTTTTCTTCTGTTGTTTCTTTAAATTAGTTTCGGGTTCTTTTGACTTTAAAAAGTTGCTTTGTCTTTTTAGTAGTTTTCATGTTGTTTTGCGTCCTTAACATAGTTTTACCCCTCGGCCAACTTCGGGCCGAAGGGGTATGGTACTCATTTTGTCGTCTGTCTGTCCGTCCGTCTGTTCATTCAACAACGTAATGGCATTATCTGAAGAATGCATTCAGATTTCCACACCAAATTTACACAAAGACAGTCTAATGTAAATTTTCAGGCGGTAACTTTCAGTAGAATCTTCAACTATATTTTGCAGAGGCGTATGAAAAGTGCACGGCAGGTTATGTTTATCTTATTGTTTATTTGATGTAGTCTTTGTTTTGGGTCTTCTACATTGTTTTCATGTTGTTGCATCATACATAACCATAACTAACCGTCTGGTTTTGTCGTCTTCTTTACATAATGACATTTATTGTGATAATTATCTGTACCACTGACAGTGATGAAGGCCTAAAGCATTCAATTTCTGTGGCGCGTCATGATTGGCTCAGAATTGATGATTTATATATGTATTTAAAAAATTCCTGGAAAAAAATGCAAATAAATCCACCCATCGACGGATTCAACACATGAACGTCCACGTCTGTGGGTGAAAGCTGAAACGTCAGCAGAACGTTTCAGTTTCCTCGCCGGTAAAAGCCCGTTCACGTCCTGAATTGGAAACGTGGTGGAGCTCATCAGCGGCGGGGGATGGGAGGCGGACACAAAGGCGTCATGGGATGAAAGACCACAGGGGCGACTGGGGTCAAAGGTCATGGAGGTCTGTGTTTCTGAAAGAGGCATCCTGTTGGAGAGAACGAAGCAGCGAGGGACGTAAAGCCTTCAATTCCAGGTTTTAACAAGTAAACGATGGTTAAAAATCACCCTCACGGTGATAGAGGTAATACCCAGCATGCCTCAGGAGGTTTGAGTAATTAAAGACACAGCTCGTCTCGCCTTGTATTAGACTCACAGCGCGGCTTCAGGGTAAAAATCACATGGTATTTTATTTTTTGATATCGTAAGACCATCTTCAGTTCAGGTTTAAGTTTAAGCCCAAAATATCATCACAAGAAAATATTTCATATATATTCTATTTATATATTTATTTCATATTTAACCTGTTGAATCCTGGTCCATTTGTGTCTAAAAGGACTCTGTTCTCATTCGATATTGATCCATTAAAGTGTGAAATATGAAGACACTTTCAGAGGAAACAATAAATCTGCTTAAAAAAACTTTAAAAAGCAGAGCATGAGTAAACAGTAGTTTTCTAAGACTAATGCTCCTAGTTTGAACCATAAAGTCAAAGTTAAAAAGAAAGTGACAGAATGAAGATCTGATTTATTTTTAGTCTTATTTAAACCCTGGGCCATTTGTTTCCAGGGGGAATCATTTAAATGTAACACAAAACAGAGGAAAATGTAGCTGCAAAGTGGCATATAAGACATAGAGGAAAATTATCAAAATGAGCAAAAATTAACAAAATAATGAACAAAATATATAGTAAAATGAAGGAAATTGTGAAACAAAATGAAGAGACTAATAAGGAAATTAATAAAATAAAAATAAATGAACAAAATCATTAAAATTAATAAAATAATCAACAAAATTAACAAAAGTGAATAAAATAATGAACAAAATGTGAAAATCATTATTAAAATATGCAAAAAGTAAGAGAATAATGAAGAAAATAAACAACAAAATGTTCAAAAGAGACTAAAATAATGCACAAAATGAACAAAAATGAAGAAAATTGTCAAGATAATGAATATAATGAGGAAAATTCTCATCAAAATGAGCTCAAACAACAACAACGGACAAAAATCGACAAAATAATGAACAAAAATGATTAAAATAATCAACAAAATGAAGAGAATAATCAAGAAAAATTAATAATATAATTTTTAAAAATTGGGAAAATAATAATTAAAATGTGCAAAAATGTTGAAAATAATAAAGAAACATATAAGCAGAACACTGAAGAAACTGAGGCGGATGGTTTGTAGAAACCAGAAGAACGTGTGTGTTTGGAGCTGTGGAGCGTCTGCAGAGCTTTGAGCCTCGTCCTGATCTTCCTCCATCCCACAGACCTCCGTTGTGTGTGTGTGTGTGTGTGTGTGTGTGGCTGTTGTGTTGGACTCAGCTCTTTGCCCTCTCCTCGTCGCCGTTATCTCGTGGCTGGCCGTCATCCGCTCGCCGTCCGTGCACTTTGAACGCCACCGTCCCGTTGTGTACAGTTTGTCCTGGTAACGGTCCATGTAGTGCAGCCAATCAGGCGTCAGTACGACAGTCTTTAACACCTTTACGTTATCCTCTGTATTAGTGCGTTTTTTTTTTCTGTGAAAATCAGGTATTTTTCTATACTTAATCGACTGATCATGTAGATGTTCATAAAAGCTCAGAAACTCACAAACTTTATCTCATAAAGATCCAGTGTTACTTTTGTGGCAATTCCAAAATAGTTTTCTGTATATTTAACTTTTCTTACATGATTTATCGCCTTTTTACTCCAATATTATGCTGTGTTTTGCATTTTTACGTGAAAATCTGGTATTTTCCTGTATTTAATTGACTGACCATGTGATTATATCAAAAACACAGAAAAACACTGACGAAAATGTGACTTTTTCAACAAAATCTCCCATTACCTGAACATAAACCCAGTGTGTCCATCCACTGTCACTGATCCAACTCCATGGGTTTTACTGGTGAATCAATG
>JAPQRQ010000014.1:24175011-24185413 GCA_037367365.1 Apogon talboti | reverse complement strand
AGTTTTAGGCATCCTTTAGATTTGTTGTTTTTGTGGTGTTGAAATGAACATGCATATTTATTTCTCAGTCTCTTTTCTTGAAATACAACGAGAAAATACAGAAAATATGTGCACACCCTTAAAAGACACACAAAAAATGGAACTAAATGGGTTGTGAAGGTTAAAGTCCATATTTAATGTGGCCCCTGACCCCATGACAAGCAGCAGCAAAAACCGTGAGAAACATCTAGTACATGTTGAATGAAAAGGCCTTCCATCTCTCTCTCACCGACAGCACTCTGCTGCTCTGTGCTCTGCTCTCTTTCACCCCTCCCACTCAACCAATGCACTGTTCAGATGTCATTTGAGTTTTGTCAGTAGTGTAAACAGTTCAGTAATTTGAATGATGATGAATGCAAAACTGTGCCGCCGGAGACACAATCGTCCTAAATGGGTTAAAGCCGTTTTTAATGCGTTCTTTCTATTTATAGAACTCATTGGTGGATTTGATTTGGTTTGATGTGTTTATTATGAATATTCTCTCTGAGTCTGTATGTTCCCATGTGCTTTTTTTCCCCACCACTCCAAGCTGTTAAAGGTGTGGTTTGTGTCAGACTCATTTCCTTTCAGGTTCCACATTTGGGCCAATTCGACCTCAAGTGGATCAGACCAGTCAAATACAATCATAATAACCTATAAATAACAACAACTCCAAATTTTTCTAATTGATTTAGTGCAAAAAATAACATTAAATTATGAAAATATTTCCATTTACAAACTATCCAAACAGAAAAGATGTGAATAACTTGAAAAAAGTGACATTTCTTAAGACAAATAAGTGTAATTTTGACAGGATTCTGCCTCAACTTATCATTTATACACATGCATTACGGATCAGATCTAGAAAGACACAAAATTTAACAACAGGCAGAATATTATTAAAATGTCACTTCATTTACTTTAGACATTTCAGTTTGTTCATATTTGTTCAGGTTTTTCACGTTATTGTTAAAGGATAGTTTGTTCATGAAAATATTCTCATAAGTTTGTTATTTTTTTGTACTAAAAGAGAAAAATTTGGAGTTGTCATTATTCAAAGGCATAATGTAATTTTTTTTCACATTAAACCAAAAAGTTAATTTGGAGTTGTTATTATGTTTAGTTTAGTTTTTTTTTTACTTCAGATCACATTGGTCTGTATGTGGAACCAGTCTGACACCCTGGACTGTTAATATCTTCAGTGTCATTTTTGCACTTGTTTGTACATTTGAATCCCGTGTGTTAACCTGTTGTGTTGGCGTCCTGCAGTCGTCCTCCTGGCGTCCAGTCATCCCGTGGCCTTTGTCCAGAGCAAACTGTCCCAGGAGAACAAAGGTCTGGTCTCCATCCCCGAAGGTGAGCCGGCCAACCCCGAACCCGCCACCCCCAACCCTAAGGCCACGGCGCCGACCGCCAACGCGCACACCAGCACTGCCTCCATCATCCAGGACTTCAAGGCGGAGCCAGCTCACCCGCCAATCAGCACCGCCGACCAGGTGACCTTCGAACCCGACCAGGAGCAGACCATCAACTCGGACACCCTCCACGCTCTGGTGGAGCAGCTGAGGCCGCCGCCCTCCCCCGCCCCGAGCCTGGAGCAGATCGTCATCATCCGGACGGTGGACAACGCAGACCACAACCCCCCACAGCAGTGAGGTCATAGGTCACGGCGGGCAGGGCTGGGCATCGATCACAAGTTACCGATGCATCGTCAGTGTTCCGCTGTGGTGAATCGACCGTGGACCGTTTGGCGAAGGTTCCAGGCCGTTTGGCGATGGAAATTTGTATTTGATAATTTTATTTTTAGTTCATTAGGAGAATTAGAGTATTTTACTAAAAGAGGAAACTCAAGGCTGGTTTATTCACGTCATTTTTTGTCAAATTCAGTCATTTTATTGTAGAATAAACAAAAGTAACAAGAACAGCAATGACCGACTAAATAATACAGACCATGAAAACTAACTGATGGTGATTTTCTTTGATCATTTATTTTCTCAGTTCATCATTTTATCTGTAAAATAGCAAAAAATAATACACCCTGAACTGTCAGTTTACTATTATAGAAGAGTAAATAAACCAGGAAATATTCACATTTAAGAAGTCGCAATTAGAATATCTAGACTTCTTTTTCTTTTGTTTAAGAAAAATAAAACCTCCATTTGTCCAGTTACAGCAGATGGATCCAAATTACATGTATTTCTCTGAATTAATAGTGTATAGAAATTAGAACTGTCAGATATCATTTAAGTTCATAAAATGTTCAATAAAATCTTAAATATAGGTTAAAAAAAATTATTGATTGAATTTTCCAAAATGACTGTTTTATTTAATCAAAGCAAAACGTGTCAGTGTGTGAAAAACTGGAGGACTTTAGAGCAGTAAAAACCAAAATGTTGATGCAGCGTTGTATTTTTAAGAATTCCAACTAGTATTTTGCCTTTTGTTCAATGAAACAAACAGTAACTGTGCATTGTTTCTCTTATTTTAATGCGTAAATGCTCCACACTGCATTGAACTCAACTTTCCTGGTCTTTTTTTCCTCTTAAATGATGTAAAAAATGAACTTATTGACCGCGACTTGAATTTCTGTGTCAAGGTTCCGTCATCAGGTATAGAAGCCACCCATTCGCCGCTTAAATACAGTCAAATTTGGCGCCAAACGACCAGTTGTCGATGTCAGATGGATGCCCAGCCCTCGCACCGGAGCAGTCAGACTTTTAACTGCCACTTCTTCTAAAAGTCTCTAACGGTGGAAACGTTCCACATGGTCTTAAGTCGCTCTGATTAACAGCTTCATGTGTAAAGTAACATCAGGGGTCGAAACCTGCTGATCGATTACTGATCAATCAGCCGATGCCACTGTTTGATTTCTCCATAGATAATGTAGTTGGTAGGAGCCTAGTTATCACTGATATTGATCATTAATTCTTATATTTATCAGATGTGTTTGACATGTGATGGTGGACTTTAATCACAGCCGGGCTTTTGTTTTCATCACCTTCACTTCCTGTCTGTCTCGGAGGTTTTAGCAGAAACTTTATGCTTCAAACACCGTTTCTACCAACGCTGAAGTTTTGTTTTTGATTTTTTTTTTTTAATTAATGTCGGCATTACTTGTAAAGAAATGTGAATTACATAGACATGTTCACAGCTGTACAACAGAAATGTAAAATAAAACGACAAAAAAGGGACACGTCTTTTATTTTGTTACTTCAACAGTAACTACAACAGTGTTTCCGGGTTGTACTTAAATTTGTTGTGTCTTTTTGCCACTATTTCTAATTTACCATTTATTTCTAGTGGGAAAACATTGAGAAAATGATGAAAACCACCCGTCATGCTTTAACATGAACTCAATCTGTTTTTATATGTATGTAGTTGAATATTATTTTATGATTTTTCATCTGTTTCTCGTGGTTTATTAGATGATGCTCTTAGAAATATTCAAAACTACATCATATTTAGTGCTAACGCGTCATAGTCAAGTAACAGATGCATGTTTTCCTTCGGTTGGATTCACTTTATATCCATTTATAGACCAGATGAACACTGGGACAGGTGACAGGTTGTAGTAAGACATCAGCTCAACCCTTCAGGTCGTGTCACACTTTCCATTGCGGTGTTTTATTTACTCTTATGTTAGATGATCCAGAGGCGTTACGGTGTAGGGGCGACATACTGATGTGTCCTTCTTTTCTTCAGTATTTTTCTTGTACGCTCTATTAAAGTTTTCCTCTAGACTGCCGCTGAGTTAAATACACAACCGGTTTGTTGCAGTGATAAACACGTTCTGCGTCCTTAAAAGTATCTGTTCTGTCCATAACCCGAGGCTCTCCGTCCTCCTACTGCCTGCGCTGACTAAAATGAATAGGTCTGATACGTCCGTTAAATCACCGCCTCAGCGTCTGCTTCCCTGTTTCCAACGATCCTCCAGCTGCAACCTCTGAGTCGGTAAAACATTTATAACGGGGCCGTCAGATTATATCCTAACTGTGTTTAAATGAGTCCCATCAGTCTGCATGTGGAACACCGGCGGGAGGCTGCGCAGTTAGCAGCCATAAGGGGATGAAGAAGTATGGAGCTAATATCCAACCAGAAGTTAACCCCAGCAGAATATGAGCGGTTTGGAAGGACAGAATTATTGCAGATACAAGCAACAATGTCAGTGCGATCACTCTTCACTAAACTGTCCGACCTCCTCCATGTTTGGTATTTAAGCGCAACTTGTGAAACCCTCGGATGAATCCTTTGGGCGTCGACCTTGAGCGTCATTTAGGTCAACACATCAGATTTGGCCTTCGGCAATGGCGTCAACCCAGTTACTCGTCACCAAATCTTTTAATCTCCTTCACATTTGGTGTTTGGGATCAACTTTGGGATCTCTTGGATGAACTGTTTGGCGTCGACCTTGACATTCATCTTCATTTTCTGCATAAACATGACATTACTTTCTTTCAATTCTGCCCTAAAAGTATGTTCAGTTTCATCACATTAAACACTTTGAACACTGTCTTGTAATAAAAACAATAATATTTCTCGGTTATTTGGTCATGATACTTGTTTGGAGACATTAATCAAAAGAAAACACATGCATTTAGTTTAACCTCCTCAGACCCTCTGTCCACGTATGAGGACACAGCTTTCTACAAAAAAAACAAAAACTACTGTCCACCGCAAATGACATTCCATAAAAATTTTTAAGAATGCATCCAAAAAAAACTGTTGCATCATGATGTTTCCAATATAAGCAATTATTTAATTAAAAACAGCCAAAACTCAAAAACCAGTTGGGTTCTTGGGTCTGAGGAGGTTAATGTTAGTTTTTCAAGGTAAAAGCAACATCTCAGTGTTTCAGAGTCAATTTTTAAGGAGCAGACATTTAAAACATTTTTGATGTTGTTTCTGAAACTTTGTCCAATACAATCTATTAACAATATTCTAACATGTCAGTGGGTTTTTGGTTTTGTTTTTTTTTTTATCTTTTATAGTATTTTATTTTTGATTTTTTTAAAGGACAAAAATACATTTACATACTTATCAAAAAAGACGATATCATCAACTCACAGGGACAGGACCAAAGACAACAGACAGACACACTGACAGGAGAAAAAAAAAAAAGAGCGAAACATGAATCGTATGAAACGTCGTTTGTGTTTTTACTTCGGAATTTTTGCCACATCATCTGAACTGGGTACAGTGTCGTTTTAATGTGAAAAACTGATCTTAGGTTTGCAGGAAAATGCTAATTCATAAATTGCAAAATAATACTGACAATGATTTCACAAGAATGTTAAAACGTGGACAGTAGTGTATATAAAGACACAAGTGCAGTTACATGTAAAAGCCCACATATCAGCGGTCCAGTCCCTGCGTTTGCATGTCTTTGTCTCATTATCAGTCACTTTAGCCGAGATGTTTCTGTTGAAAATGTAAATGAGCAGCTGAAGGACGGCTGACCACATGATAAGACCTGTGTGTCCAGGCCTGAAGGATGTTTTCAGCAGATCTGTCGGCTGAACCTGATGCAGCGTCCATCACTGAACTGAAGGTCCAATGAACCCTCAAAGACCTCAACGTCCCCCATATGTGGAACCTGATCTAAAATGACTTAACATTCTTTATTGTTTATATCTTCAGTGTAATTTTTGCTTTTCACAGATTCATTCCCTGGCCCGGATTGGACCATCTGACCGGCCCGTTATAGTCCGCGGGCCGTATGTTTGACACCCCTGCTCTAGAGGGCAGTACATTTTTTACAGTGTTCTGATGATCTATTAGAAAAATTAAAGTAAGAATTCTAAACTTGGTCCAGAGACAGACTTTGTTCGAAGAAATTGTGTGGTCTTCACTGACTCAGACTAAATGATGCAAATGAAGAGGAAACATTTACCCAAATGGACTAAAATGTCCACAGTGATGGACAACCTTTGGTCCGTTTTTTAATAATGAAAACAGAAAATGTCTTCTCTACTGGTGGATTTTGTTTTGCCAGAGATTCCTCAGACTCATCTGACTGTTGTCGTTGTTGTTGACATACCAGACAGATACCATCACCCACAGAGAACTGTTTCACCCCATAACCTCCGATCTGATGACTGTCACAATGTTGCCTCTTTGCAGCCAGAAATGACCATATTTGGACACTAGGGATGGAGCTATGGGGATATGAAGGGGTCATGGGTGAGCTAATGCTAACTGCTAGCCTACTGACTTGGTGAAACAGTGCACTCACCCCGAAAGTCCAACAAAACAGTAAGTATCAAAGCTTCAGCCCTAAAATATCATTATTAATAATCAATAATTCACCAATGGACAAGAGTATTTATTAGAGGTTCCAAAGAAAACCAAGTAAACCACAATCTGTCCTGGAAACAAACATCGTTGACCTCAAGGTTAAAAACCTGGTCTTGTTGCTAGGATCTGATCTTTTTGCTGGACCTAATGTTCCTCCTGGTCCTGGTCTTCTTTCTGGATCATGGACCTGGTCCTGATCATGGAGTAGTCCCACCTGAGGTCCAGGAGTCTGAATCTCCATCGTAGACCCGGTGCCTGTATTCCTGAGGCGGATCTCTGTTCTTCTTCCTGTTTCAGGTTGACGCCCCTTGGCTGGCCACGCCTCCTCTCACCTGTGACTCGTTGATCAAGTTTGTCTGCTTCACACACTCCAGCTCAACCAGTCATTCCTGCTCATCCTGCTCTGGGTGGTGGCGGTGGGCGGGGCTTGTTCAGGTGACCGCCCTTTGACCTCCATTTATAACCTGTTCAGAAACATCATCGAACGATCACATCACCATCCATGTTTTCATTTTGATGAGTAAAATATCCTGTATTTATCTGAGATCAAGTAAAGTAGAAAAATCAGCAGAAAATGATTTGTCTTTAAAACGGTCTGGATCACAGACCTGGTGGACCTGGTCTTGATGCTGGACCTGGCCCTGATGCTGGACCTGGTCCTGATGCTGGACCTGGTCCTGATGCTGAACCTGATCTTGATGCTGGACCTAGTCTCGATGCTGGACCTAGTCTCGATGCTGGACCTGGCCCTGATGCTGGTCCTGGTCTCAATGCCGGACCTGGTAGTGATGCTGGACCTGGCCCTGATGCTGGTCCTGGTCTGGATGCTGGACCTGGTACTGATGCTGGACCTGGCCCTGATGCTGGTCCTGGTCTTGATGCTGGACCTGGTACTGATGCTGGACCTGGTCTTGTTCTTGAAGATGCGCTGGTTTTCAGGTTTTTCTGCTTCATTCCTGGACTAAACTGAGGACATTTTCATGTGCAGACGAAGCACAGAGTTTGTTTCTTTGTCGCCCACGTAAACACGACCTCCTGACTCTGATTAGAGCTTCAGTGCATCACGTTGTCAGTTCAGCAGAGGAGGAGATCATGACCAGAGCGCCTTCACTGTGTTCCTGCGGTGTTTGTGTGTCTGTGCTGGTGTTTAATGAGTGCTGGTTCAACTCCTGCAGGTTGACAGCGTCTGTGCCTCTGGAGGAGGTGTGGTTAAACAGAGGAAGCTGCTTTTGACCAGATGTGTCATTAAAAAAGGAAACCAGAGGAACTAGAGGGACGGAAATGGGCCCTTCAAAATAAAAGCTCATCCTCAGCGCTTGAAGCTCCTATTCTGCATCGAACTGTGAATACCTAAAAAAAAAACACTGTAACAACGAATAACTTAATGATTTAATTCATTTGCGTCTTGTTGGAGTTTCTTCATTAATCATTTTCAGCTTATTGTATTTTATGTAATTTTCATCTCGTGTCTTTTGTGTTTTTTGCGTCATTTTCATCGTAGTTCGTGATTTTTCTTGGAACATAATTTTGCTCATTTGTTTCGTGTTACGTTTTTTGTGTAATTTTCACTGTGTTGCATATCTTTGGTTTTGCATTTGCATCTTCTTTGCTGTTTACATCAAGTTGTGTCTGTTGTATCGATTACATCTAGTTGCATTTTTTTGTTGCATGTTTGAGTTCATTTACATCTTGTTGCACTTATTGTGATATTTCCACCTTGCGTCTTTTTCGTTGTTGTTTTTTACATACTTGTTCAACTTTTTGTAAAATTTTCGTCTTGTTGCATTTTATTGTGTATTCAGCCTTATTTTTATGTTGTTTGTATCACTTTTGTCTTGTTTTTGCATCTTTCAACAAATGTTGCGTCTTATCTGTTTTTCATCTTGTTCCACCTTGTGTCTTTTTTGTTGTTTTTTGGAATCGATTTTATTTCATTGTATTTTTTTGTTCAGCATGTGTTTTTTGCATTGTTTTTATCTTGTTGCGTAATTTTTCTTGTTGCACTTTTTCCATAATTTTCATTTTGTTGTGTCTTGTCTCTTTTTTTTTGTCCCGTTGGTTTTTTGTTCTGCATCACTCAGGAGAGAGCTGCATAGTACATATCCCTGATGAATGAATATAACGACTATTTCGTTTGGTTTACAGTGGTGGTTTTATTGTGAAGGTGCGCTCCCCGGATGCGCAGTTGTGGTTCGTTTTGTGCGTCTTTTCATCCAGCTGGTGCGTTCTGCTCGCTGTGCCTCCGTCCGCTCAGACCGCCGCTTCAGTCCACATCAGGAGGTAAGAAAGCCCTTCCTTCACGCTCCATCTGGTTGCCGTTGTGTGTCAGTGTGAGTCTGTGTGTGTTTGCTTCCCTCGTCGTGTCCGTGTCGGTAAAGTTGCCTCGTGTCGCGGCGGCGCAGGTGCGTAAATGCGGTGGGAATGTGGTTTTACGCGCGATGCGGAGCGAGGAAGCAGCGGCTGGTTTTTTGGCATGTGAAGGCATCCGTCCACTGCAGCATCCCACCGGGCCGGTGCCGTGAGCGGGGCCGCGGACCTCTGCCCGGAGGGGGTGGAGGAGGAGGAGGAGGAGGAGGAGGGGGGGTCCCGGTCGGTCCGCTGAGCCAAAGCCCGGCCCGGACGCGTCGGACCGGGGCAGGACCTGGACGGTGTGTCTGTCACTGCCTCTTGCTTTTTTAAGTCTTCAACAGGTTAGAGCTGAACCGAACCGAACCGAACCACTTCCTCCAAACCCGTCCATCTCAAAGTTGACACCCCGCCTCAAAGCGCAGCCGCCTGGACGTTCACATCCGCGTTGAAAGCCTCCTTCAGCCGAAAAACCTGTGTTTACTCACATGAGTCTGAGCTGGAGGAAGAATCCGACCATTTGACTACAATAAAAACACCCAGAGTCACGGAGAAGTAGGAACCAGAGGTCAGAGTCAGTGGAACACTGTAAGAACCGGTTGATAGTTTCTGATTTGAGTTTTCTTACATTTTTTTCTTTATATCTTGTATTTATTATTAACCAGACTGACAACATGTCCCAGCAAATAAGTCCTTGTATATTTAGTGAACAAATATGATTGTGAGTCTGAGGATTATTAGTTCAGTGTGGTATAAAAACACAGGATGGAAAGACTTATTGATAACCGATTAACCTCTACTGTGACGATGAAGTGATCGATATCTGAATCAGGATCAATAGCCAATGGATCTGAGTGACTAAAGAACTGAAGCTGCTGAACTGGAAAAACGGACTTGGAGTCAGAACAATAGGTCATAAATGGAAGAAAAACCTCCTCCCATTGAAATGATAATTGAGTGTTCAGCCTCCAGTTGGTTTCTGACTCAGATGTGATCAGGGATGATGTTTGGGTTTGGTCTTCTGCCTTATTGGTGCTCTTTTTTGTATCACGTTTGTCTTGTTTTTGCTTCATATATGGCTTTTTGCATCTTTTAACTCATTCTGTCTTGTGTCTTTTGTGTCGTTTTCATCTGGTTGCATAGTTGAGCTCATTTCCACCTTGTTGCGTCCTGTCATTTGGAGTTTCTTTCTTTCTTTCTTTTTGTGAATTGTTTTTATCTTATTGCTCATTTTGTGGTGATATTTTCATCATTTGCATCTGGTTAACTTTTGTTGTGTCTTGTGCCTTTTCTTGTCCTGTTGGTTTTGGTATTTTGCATCCCCTGGTTCTTCCGTTGTCCATGTGTTTGTGTAAATGAGTAAAGATCAGTTCAGACTTTAGAAACCTGACAGTAAATGAGGTACTGATGTGCATGTGATCACAGCAATCCATATCTTAAATAAGAATGATCAAAGGAAGTTCAGTTTTTTCATTATTAGTACACTTTTTATTTTTATTTTCAGCAGTGTAGAGAAGAATGGACCTGTTTTTTTTATCCGTTCACCAGACAACAGACCATGAGTTATTATGAAGGGGCCGTGTGTCCTTCAGTCCTGCTCAGAACTACCAAACATTCAATTATTTTAAGGATTTTAACCCTTTCAATACCAGTTTACATGAAGGCACTGAAAAATACACAAAAAAATGATGATGTCAAATGTGTGGTCTCTCTCTCTCTCTCTCTGTGTGTGTGTATAGATATA
>JAPQRQ010000014.1:24130582-24143563 GCA_037367365.1 Apogon talboti | reverse complement strand
AGGGTTGTATCCACAGGGTTGTATTATCCACAGGGCTGTATCATGTACAGGGTTGTATTATAAACCCTCAGTGTAAACACCTGTATCCACCTCACAGGTTCATCATCCATCTGTGTTGTGTCTCTGCAGGACCATGAACCGAGGAGATCATTCCATCATCTCACAGCTCAGACGAGAGAGTAAGTCAAAGACCACGACATGGAGAAAACACACGTTTAGGACGCCACAGTTCAGTCAACGAGGCTTGGTGCAGTTAATGTGTGTTTAGATCCAGAGGTTCTATGAGAAATCAGATCGATGTCATTGAATTTTATAGAGAAAATCAACAAAATAACAGGAAATGGAAATGAAACCAGATGCGTGTGTGTTCGCGTGGCAGGACAAGGACGTTTTTGTCATTTTCGTCTTGTATCTTTTTTCCTTTTTTGTCTTTTACGTCGTTTTGATTTTGTCTTTTTTGCCTTTTATGTCGTTTGGATTTTTTTGTTTTTTTGTTTTTCATCATTGTGTCTTTTTATGTTATTTTCATGTTTTATCTTTCATGATGTTTGTCTTTTACATCATTTTCATCTTTTCCGTTTTTATTTGTCTTGCTGCAAATTTTGTTATTTACAACATTTTTGTCTTGTTGAATTTTTTGTGTTTTTGTCTTTTAAGTCCCTTTCGTCTTTTACATTTTTTTTCATCTTTTACATTTTTTTAGTGTCTTTTAAGACTGCATATATTTCCAGTATTTTCTCTTTGCATCTGTAGAAAAGAGAAAGAGAATGAGAAATGAATATGTGTGATCATTTCATCCCTGAAAAACAACACAGATGAGGCTGGACGTAGACTTTTACACAGGACTGGGCACTCCTCGTGTTCAGTAAAATTGGAATTATTCAATAGGTTTCAGAGTCTGTCATTAAAACGACCAAACCCAGTTTCAGCCACATTCTCCTAAAAACAGCTGACTGCATCTGCGTCTGCTTTGGTGTATTTTGGGGTAAACGTCCAGCCTTTAATCAGAGTTTTTATGTTCTTATTCTTCGGCGGTTTTTCGTTTTTACATTGCGGTTCGTTGCACAGGCTCCAGTGAAAGGTGGATAAATGTGAACAGGTGAGAGTGACTGTGTTGTACATGCTTGGTTTCCAGTGGGAGACCAGTGGATGAACTACATCTCCATCACCGGTCTGAGGACCCACGCCGACCTGGAGGGCAAACTGGTCACCGAGCTCATCTACGTCCACAGCAAGATGCTCATCGCCGACGACAACACCGTCATCATTGGTAAATGACTCTAGAACCAAAGTAGAACCGTTCACTTACAGATCAGAAGACGTTATCAGTGTTTGTATTATTAGTGAAACATGGTTGAAATGGACACCTTTGTCTTTAGTCGTTGGTTTTTGGTTTTTAATTGAAACCATGTGAGAAGTTTTAGAGAAGCTTTGAATCATTTACAGGCGTCAGTGAATCAACTTAAGATGTAAAAGGACTGGTTTAAAATGGAACTGCTGCTTTTAAACGATAAAAGTAAAAGGACAGTATTTTGATCGGAGAAAAATTAAAGCGTTTTGACTCGTCTTCTACGTCCTTTTGTGTCTTTGAAGTCTTTGTCTTTTTTTGTCTTTTTACATCATTTTCATCTTGTTGTCTTTTATGTTTTGTCTTTTAATGCCTTTTTAGGTTTTTTTTTAACCTTTTTACTTTTTTTGTCATTGTTTTTTACATCTTTGATCCTGTCGTAAAAAAATTACGTCTTTTTGTGTCCTTTTGTATCGTTTTTGTCTGTTTACATCTTTTATGTATTTTACTGTTTTGTAAAAAAGACTCAATGACACTCATTTCTTTGTTGTTACTGTTGAATTTGTTTGATGTTGTGAAGATATGCAATGATGCAAAATAAAAGTAAGAGATAATTCTCCTTAAATGGATAAAAAGCCAAACAAAAATCCTATTTTCTGAAGAAAAGAAGAGTTAGATATTTGTGTAAAGTGGTCATAAAAGATGAATTAAAAACTCTAATGAAATAAACTATGACAAAGGCGGTGATAAAACCTCATTCACAGCCATGAGGTTTGATATCACATGTTGGAGCGCCCCCTGCTGGACGTTTCTTCAACCTGTTCCTCTGCTTCAGGTTCTGCCAACATCAACGACCGGAGCATGCTGGGAAAACGGGACAGCGAGGTGGCGGTGATCGTGGAGGACTCGGAGACGATTTCCTCAGTGATGGACGGACAGGAATACCAGGCGGGAAAATATGCCCTGCAGCTCCGCCTCGAGTGCTTCAGGTACCGACCCAGGGCTTAGTTCTGAATGAGTCCTGGTTCGGAACTGGCCCTGGTTCTGAATGAGTCCTGGTTCTGAACCGGCCCTGGTTCTGAATGAGTCCTGGTTCTAAACCGGCCCAGGTTCTGAACAGGCCCTGGTTCTGAATGGGTCCTGGTTGTGAATGGGTCTAGTTCTGAACGGACGCTGGTTCTGAACTGGTCCTGGTTTTGAAAGAGTCCTGGTTCTGAACTGGCCCTGGTCTGAACTGGCCCTGGTTCTGAATGGGTTCTGGTTCTGAACTGGCCCTGGTTCTGAACCAGCCCTGGTTGTGAATGGGTCCGGGTCCTGGTTCTGGTTTTACATGTATCTCTACTCTTTTCAGAATGATCCTCGGTACTGGTACCGACCCGTCCATCAACCTTTCGGATCCAATCAGTGACCAGTTCTACAAAGAGGTTTGGATGGCGACGTGTGCTCGTAACGCCACCATCTACCAGAAGGTCAGCGTCACGTCCTTCACCCTTAATATGAGTTTGTCCTCATCTCAGTCTGGACTCAGCTGTGTTTTTCTGTTTAACTCATGTTCCATTTGAGTCAAAGGGTCTTCAAAGCTTTGGTCTTTTTGTGTCTTTTCATGTTGTTGCGTCTTTTTTGTTGTTTTGCGTTTTTTTGTTCCATCTTTTTTACAACACTTGGTTTTTGTGTTTAATTCTTGTTATTTTTGGATGAAATATTCACAAACTAAACATGTGTAAACCTTCACTGATAGATCTTTGGATGTTGCGGTTCCTCGTCTGGTCTCAAATATTTAATGTGAAAGTCTTTGCGTATATTCCTTTTTCCAGTTTTTCTGAATATCTGCACATTTTGTCTTGTCTTTAAACTTGTCATCATGTCTCTCTGTGACTCCGCCCCCTCCTCCGCTTCCTCCTCCTCCGCTTCCTCCTCTTCCTCTTCCTCCTCCTCCTCTTCCTCTTCCTCTTCCTCCTCTTCTTCCTCCTCTTCTTCCTCCTCCTCCTCCTCCTCCTCCTCCGCCTCCACCTCCTTCTTCTTCTACACGTTTTCCGCTGTCTGCCGTCCAGTGACGTCCGTAGCATCCTGGAGCTGGAGGGCTACCTGGCCAAACCGGGCCTGGACAAAGAGGACCCGGGTCGGGCTCGCGAGGAGCTGAAGAAGATCCGGGGCTTCCTGGTCCAGTTTCCGCTCCAGTTCCTGTCAGAGCAGAACCTGCTTCCTCCCATCGGATCCAAGGAGGCCATGGTGCCCATGGAGGTCTGGACCTGAGATACGGACTCCTCCCGGTCCACATGGACAGCCTTACCGGGTCTCAGGTGGATGTGGTCGCTGTTGCGCCATTGTGGAGGTCTGCAGAGGGTAAAAACCATGACACCACCACGGAAAAACTTCATCATATTCTAAAAAAATCATCGGGTGAAGACTTGAAACTTGGAAAGTGCAGATATTTATCATATGTTGGACGGTCACTGTCAATCAATGGGTTAATGGGTTAATTGATGACGTCATATGTACGTATCAGCTCCTGCCATAACACAGAGAATCCTGACATTCCAGAAAAACATAAACACTTGTTTAAAACAGGGCTGTCAGACTCATTTTAGTTCAGGTTCCACATTCAGAACAGTATGAGCTCAAGTCAAAGAATAACACAATATCCTGTTAATAATGACTACTCCAAACTTATGTCTATGTTTTAGAGTGAAAAAAGTAAAATTACATTATGAAAATATTTACATCTACATCAAATATGAACAACCTGAAAGTTCTTAACAAACATTAGGTGAAATTTTACCAACATTATGCCTCAGTTTATCATTTACACATTATGACCTTTTCAGGATTATCTTTAAAACTGGTGCCTCTGTAAAATGAAGCCATATTTGAGGTCATTTTAGGCCATTTTTGACTATTTTAAAGTTGAAACACTACATATTTGTGACCTAAAATCTAAAAGGTATTCATGTTTTACCAATATTCTGCTTCAGTTTATCATTTCCACATGTACATTAGAACTTACAGATCACAGTGGATTTACAAATCATAAAACATTTAATAACAGGTAGAATATTGTTAGAATTACACTGACTTCCATTAAGACGCTTCAGGTTGTTCAGATTTATTCAGTTTATTCACATTTTTTGTTCCAGGATAGTTTGGAAATATAAAGATTTTCATGTGATTTTACTTTTTTACACTAAAACAAAGAAACATTTGGAGTTGTTATATTTATTGGTTATTATGAAAGTAATTTACTGTATGTGGAACCTGAACCAAAATGATTTTAACATCCTTGATTGTTATTGTTTTCAGTGTAATTTTTTCATTTCTCATATTCGTCCCATCAGCTGAATTGGAGCCTTTGGCGGCCGCTTTTGGTCCACGGGCCGTATGTTTGACACCTCTCTGCCTTAAACGACTAATTTATCATATCAGAGTAAATAAGTATAAAACAGTCATTTTAATATTACATCAGGATGAAAACATGAACAAAATGTGCACGAAATCACAAACTCAGAGACAACAGACTGTTTATCTGTTTACATCTTCGGTTTTGTTGCATCTTTTATGCAATTTTCAACATTTCCACCATTTTCATCTTATGTGTTTTGCATCTTTTTCACTTTTTTTAAAAAAATCTTTTTCATCTTGTCATATTTTTTCCACCAGTTTTGTTTTGATTATTTTTTAGCTTGTTTTATTTTCATTGTGTCTTTTTAATTTTTTTTAAAATTTTCTCATCTTTTAGAGTCTTTTCCATAATTTTCATCTTGTTGCATCTTTTGCATTTTTGTCTTGTATCTTTTAAATTTTTTTTTTTACGTCTTTTAGCATCTTTTCCACCATTTTTGTCTTGTTGCATCTTTTCCATCACTTTCATTTTGTTGTCTTTTTCATTTGTCTTTTAGCTTCTTTTCCACCATATTCTTCCTGTTAAATCTCTTGAATCTTTTCCATGTTGTTTCATCTTGTTGTGTTCTGTGTTTTCATCTTGTCTTTGTCATGTGTGATGTGCACCGATGATTCATTACCCAAGATCACCATGTTTAAGTCGAACTTATTTGATGTTGTGAAGATGTGCAATGATGCAAAACAAACATAAGCGACAGTTCTGCTTAAATGCATTCAATGTAAAGCAAAAACCCTGTTTTCTAAAGAATGTGAGAGTTGTGTATTTGTGTAAAAAGTCGTTAGAAAAACCAGTCAAAGGTCAGAAAAACCCTGCTGTCGACCTCCAGAATGGCGTCGACCTCTGCACCGTCAGAGCCAATGAACACCCATTAAAGGCAGAGGCAGGCGGATTATGAAAGGGACCAGCAGAGGGCGCACTGCAGTGTTTTACAGCAGAAGAAGAAGTACAACCACGTGACCAGTCTCTGCTGTGTACGCTTTAATAACACTATGCAACTGTTGGGCTGTGAACGCAGCTCGGACAGAACATTGAGACTGGAAAAGACACTAAAGGAGATGAAGGTGAAGACGAGGAAGAGGATGGAGGTGTTTTCTCATGTCGCTTTTCGTTTTAACCCCCAACAGGAAATCATTAAGTGCCAAAGACGTCATACTGTGGATTCTACATGAAGCCTTAAGTGACCTGTTTTTATACCCACACTCCGTTTGTCGCCGTCTTTTTGTTGTTTTTTTGTCACATCGGACTAAACATGTTCAGACTCCACATGATTACTTTATCACCATGCTGCGTTCCAGGTGCTGTCAGAAGGTGGGAAATCCGACTTCTTCAAATCAAAACAGAAGATTCATCTCCTGTACCGGGTGAAATGACCAGGCATTTTCTGCCAATTAAAGGGTTAAAAAAAAGTGTGAAGCGTGAGGCCAACTGTAAAGGAAAAAAACATGTAGAAAATGAGGAAAATACTGGTGATATGTATGAATTATAATAACAGTAAAATATTATTTCACATCTGTTTCATGTGTTTTCTTTTACGTTTTGCATCTTTTGTCTGGATTTTTTCGCCATTTTTGTGTCTTGCATCATTTTAATCTTTTTACGTCTTTATGTTTATCCGGTTTTAGTGTCTTTTTTACCATTTTCATCTTGTGTCATTTTTGTTTGGTTTTTTCTTCTTGTTGCATCTTTTTGCATTTTTTCCACCGTTTTTGTATTGCTGTTTTTTTCATTTAATCTTTTTTGTTTCATCATCTTGTTTCATCTTTTTCTTGTTGCATCTTTTTTGTCTCTTGGCATTTTTTTCATCTTGTTTCACCTTTGTTCTGTTTTATCTCTTCCCATCTTTTAGCATCTTTTCTGCCATCTTCATCTTGTTGAACCTCTTGCGTCTTTTTCTCGTTGTTGCATCTTTTTCATCTTGTTGCGTTCTTCGGTTTCATCTTATGCTCGTCCTGTGTGACATTCATCAATTGACACTGATTTTATTTGCTTTTCTCTCCGGTTTGTTCTTTAAACTGAATCATTTTCTTTTTTCTCTATCAGTCTGTTGCCTATCAGTTTTCTTGAGCTACCAACGTTAATTCTTTCCAATTTTCTGGATGTTTCTGCATTGGTTTTCCTCAATGTGTTCTGCATGATGCTGTTTTGTGCTCTAAATATCACAAAAAAAAAAAAAAAAAAACTTCTCAGCATGACACAACTCGTTGCCGTTAAAAGCATGCACCTTGACGTTGATCTAAAGCCATGGATGTTCCTGATGCCTGTTTAACCCTCTGTTCTACCACCCTGTGGTTTTCTACCTCCTACTCTACTGATTCTGAAACACTTTGACCTTATGGAGAAACCTGCTGGTGTTCTAGAAGGATCCACCTGGGTCCAGAGGCTGGACTCAGGACCACTTTGTATCTGTACTTGATCTAGTCTCAGTTAAGACCACGGTTATACACACATCATCTAACTGTCTTTGCTGTTTTTACTCATCTCACACCTTTTCTGCTTCAAACGCTACCGATAACACGACTAATTTCTAATTTTACCAAAAACTTGTGGAAGTTGTGTTATTCTGGGTTCGATATCAGTCAAAATATGTCAATTTACAACACAAAGATTTCATTGGTAACAAGGAACAACATAAACACTGTAATGAAATGGTAGCTGAGATAACCGTCAAACTTTGATCACTATGTAGTGATCCATACGCTACACAATGGTAGCGTAAGTGACGTTATCAATGCTAGTTAGCTAATGTTAGCAATCTGCCTTAAAACTCCTCCAAAATCAAAGTGATTAATGAATATTAAATCCACGTTAGTCATTTTACTACCTGATTTATTCTATGCATCTGCCTCCTGTCATCAGCAGTTTACAGTTTTTATCTTTGGTTTTACCTGTTGAATATACTTTTTTTGTTTTAAGGTGAAGATACATTTTTTTTATCAAACGAATATACTTTTTTTTTATAAAAGACAATTGAACAAGTCAATCATATATAACATTAGTTACCAAACCAACTGTAATTACCATTACTTAGTGAGATAATTGATCATTGTAACCTCGTGATGTAACTTGCTAACATTAACTACAATAATAATTTCCTAGCAGAGAAATTGTGGTTAATGTTACCAGTTACAGTAACTAGAGCTAATGTTGCCAACTGGAACATTATAGTTAACATTGGCTACAGGCGGATTCACACAAAATCTGGAAAGAGTTGACTGCTACATTTTGGATTACTTATTTAAGTGTGTTTGGTCAAGGAAGAGACTGGCGAAAACGGCAAGTTGATAGGACCAATATTTTGGGAGATATTAGTAATTTTGGAATACAGTAGCCTTACAGTTCCGTTGCTATGGCCAGGACGGTTTGGTGGTGACTGCTGGACAAATGTGGTACAACATGCACGAATACACAGCAGCATAAAAACGACCACATCTGGAACCCCTGGACCCCCACGGGCCAACACACTAGTACATGTAATTTCTTCCATAATAATTCATATGAATCTTACATTAACTACACTCATAACGTTGGAATACTTTTTAAAATAGTCTTCAGACATATTCCTCTTGTTTATTCTTATTTAATCACCTTTGACCATGTTTATGATTACATATACTGAGTCAGAGTTACACTTTAATGGAGTAGTAAAACAAAAAAACACTTCATTTCAATCTTTGACAGTTTATTTAATTTAGAAATGCTGTGGTTCTGTATCTGGTCTGGTTTTGGTCTTGACTCAGACTCCCAGATTGTGGTCCTGGTCTGGGTCTAATGGTCTTTAACCTTTTGGGCTGTATTTGTGCGGACATAAACCCAGTCTGGTCTCCTGTAACCCAGCAGATGTTCTCAGATGTTGTCTCAGTTCTGACAGTTTCTGTGTTTTTGTCTAAATACTGATATTCTGGTCTGCAGCAGGTGCATGAGCAGGTTTCCTCAGACCCTTTCTGTCTGTTATGGCCGTTTTTATCTGAAATGCACTATTTGCACTGACTGTTTCCTCCTAAAACAATCTGGTTTGCAGCACGGCGTCATGTGTCGCTTCTTGTGAAATGATGGAAAAACAATAAACGAGGTTTTACCAAGTGGAGACCTGGTCGAGTCTTTGATGTCTGTGTCAGTCAGCCTGCGTTGGCGGTTCATTTCACTAAGTCTTAGATTATTTTATCACATCAGAGTTCTCCAAACCCTTGAAGGCAGTGTCGGTATTTAACAGCTGATGCAGGACTCGGTGGAGCCACTGGGGGGCGCCACAGAAGCACAGTTCAAGTGTTTCAGCTGAAGAACAAACTCCATTTGTTCAGGGTGTTTCATATAAGAGACATAATGATTGAATCATTAAAGCTCAGAGTAAATTCAGAGGTTATAACATTTTAAAATAGAAACACCACATATTACCCCTTTACATGAGCTTAAACTAGAATTTTTTAAAAAGTTTTGAAAAATTACCAAAAAGATATTGTGACTAATTGTGCCGCCTTAATTATATACACAGTATTATATCAAGTATTTATAAGACTTTCATTCTCAAAGAAATCTCCCCTCAAGCACTTAAAAAAATGTATTAATCATATTTGATAAAGAGCATGTTTCTGATAATTATACTTATTATTCCTGATTCTCTTAAATTGGCAGAGACTCACTACTCCCTCTAGTGGTCACTGATACCCATCACTGGAAATAAATTCACTTCATATCTCTACTATCCAACCCATTGGCATCTTTGGCAGAATTTTATTCTAAACACTGAGTATAATTTTAGGGTAATTTTTCAATATTTGACGGTATACATACTACATATAGAGCCTTTAAAACACCTGAAAACTGAATTGACATGTTCTCCATGTATACGTAACGTGTGGTATTTGCTGTTTTCATGCTCTGCAGGTTTTGGGTGTGTCCTGTAGACACCATCCTCTAATCTCAGGTTCAGAGAATCCGTCACTTTGCAGCCGATGCAGTGACATCAGGGCGTGAGAAAACCGCCGCCGCTTTGTTTCCAACGTGGAGAATCTGCCCATGCACGTCCTGAGGCGTCGCAGGTTCAGAATGCAACAGCTCGTACTTTATCAGCTGCGTTTATTTTCACTGGATCTGGATCGAGTTGAACATTTTATTACGTTGTCTCTAAACTATGGAGGCCCAGGAGGGTCAAAACAATAAATAAATACAGTTTCACTCAGTTTTATTGGTACATAATCATCACAGAAATTGTAAATATCTAAAATTAAAAAGCAACTGTTTTACAGTGTTTTATCTGGTTACATGTGATACATACCACTGGCTGCCTAACTTACTAGTTGCACTTACTAGTTGCATTACCGTTTTTTGTTAACTTTGCGCAATAGTTTTTTTTTTAGCATCGCTGGGTGAAAATGTTTCACTTTCACTTTTCCAGAACAGAATGAAACATGGAGGCTGTTTACATGGCCGTAAAAATCCAATAAGTGTTTGTAGTCAGATAATTGTAATAATGAGATCTGATGTGTTTACATGCACTCCAGAAATCCTTTTTTGGGGGGGGGGGGTACTACAGCTTTAAGTCAAAATAGAGCAAGTGAGTTCAATCTCAGTTCTCATTTTGTTCATTTATTTTGTTTAGTTTTTGTTAATTTTGTCTCATGTTATTTATCTGACTTTTTTCATTATTTTTTTCTTTTTGTTCATTGTGCTGCTTATTTTTGTTCATTTTCTTGCCTATTGTGTTGACTTTTCATTCATTTTGCTGCTTATGTTAGTCCACCTTTGTCCATTTTGTTCCTTATTTTGTTCATTTTTTACTCATTTTGTTGCTTATGTTTGTCATTTTTAGTGACTGGTAATTATTTTGTTCTTTTTGTTCATTGTGCTACTCATTTGTATTCATTTTCTGGCCAGTTTTGTTCAGTTTTTATTCATTTTGTCCATCCATCTATCTTTTTTACTCAGTTATCAGGACCTTTGATGGAGAAGACTGTGTGCACTTTAACACCTGACTGTCACTATTTCACCAGATGTGGTATTTGTAGTACTTTCCGTGTGTATTAGTACTCGTTCTTCCTCTGTGTGGATGAACAGGAGGGTCCTGTGAATACCGGTGTTTAAGTGTTTTTAATGGGGCATTTAGGACCTAACTGAAGGCTGGATGTGTCCCCTGGGGGGTCGGTGGGGGGGTTTACGGCCCCTCCCAGAGCGCGCTCACACCTTGAGGCCGTGTGACCCGCGTGTGATTGATTGCCGCGTGGATCCATCCGCTCCGGTGCGCACGCGGCTCTGCGTCCGCCTCCTGTCCTCCTCTCACATTGGGGGTGTGGGTGAGTCTGTGGGCGTCTCTGTCTCACGGCGCAGCCTCCTCACAGGCCACTCCCGGCACAGCGCGCCGCTGTTCCGCCAAACGCACAGACAGACGGACGCACGGACGGAATGTGTCCGCCGCTCTCCGTGCGCCTCCTCGGCTTCTGTGCGCTCCTACCGTCGCGGTTTCCTCTTCCTCTGCCCGTACACGTCTCCTCTCCTCCTCCTCTTCCTCCTCCTGCCCTGATTGGGGGTCGAGGTGGAGGCATGTAGCAACCGGATTCACCGGATTGACGGCACCGAGCAGCATGTAGCAGCACCTGGAGCTCCGCGCACGTCGCCTCCGTTCTGCGCTCCCGGAGCCGCCGATACTTCTTCACCGGAAACCTGCACAAGGATACAAGGGGATTTTTTTGTGTGTCTGGGGCGGGTGGGGGGATTTCTTTATTTTCGAGCAGGAGTGTGAGTGTGTTCATCCCCGCCGCTCTGCACCTCTCGGTCGATGGTCGTTGAGGAAGCTTCCATCTTGAGTCTCGTTTCTACCGAGAGAACCATGGCGAGCGACTCCCCTGCGCGGAGTCTGGACGAGATAGACCTGTCTGCACTACGGGTAAATGTCTACCTCTGTGTGTGAGCGCGTGCCTGCCTTGTCTCTGTCTGTGTGCGCGTGCGTGTGAGGCCGCCGAGCACCTGTCCGCCCCCCCACCTCCATCCATCCATCCTCTCCGCCACCGCGCAAAGGATGCGTCTCTCTGCGCCTTCCTCTGCCCGGTGGTGTGCGCGCGCGTGCATGTGCGATATACCCCTATATATAAATCTATGAATGTGTGTGCGCGAGATGGAGATGGAGTAGGCTGCAGCGCGCGTGCACGGCGGCCAGTGATTGAGGAAATCAGGTCGGATGGCGGAGTGTGGGATCATGTGGCCTCCCACCGACACTCTGCTCCTGTTGTTGTTGTTGTTTGTTGTTGATGTTTTTTTCTTAACAATTGGAACGTGATGTGATGAGGCCCTGAGCCGCTGCTGCGCGCGTGCACAGGCCCGTGCGCGTGCGCCAGACTGGATAATAGAGGCCGTTCTGTCTGTACTATGTGGGGCAGATGTTAAGCTGCCTGCTCACTGACACATTCACAGCACTCACACACGAGCACGCGCGCACACTCAGACACACGCACACGAGCACGTGCACACGCACTCACGCACGCAGTATGAATAATAGCGATGATAACCGCAACAGGAGCGAGTTCCGCCATTTCGTGATGTTGTGGCGACAGCAGCATTGCATCGCAGGCAGGGGCTGTTTGTGGGTATGTGCGCGTGTGCGTGTGCGTCTACGAGGATAGGCGGTGCACAGAGGGAGAGACAGTGCAGGAATGTGTGTGTGTGTGCGCGCGTGCACGTGTGCGTGTGACATACTATGATGAAACAACCACAGACTATAAACACACACTCAGTTGGATTGGATTGAACATGTGCTCAGTTTGTCATGAAGTGTAGTTGTGTGTGTGTGTGTGTGTGTGTGTGTGTGTGTGTGTGTGTGTGTGTGTGTGTGTTCACTGTGCTGTCTTCTTTCTTTTGGCTGATGCTTACGCAACTCAGTCGTACCTGCAGAGGAACAATCAAGTCTGGACATGATGGGACGGTATATGTGTGTGTGTGTGTGTGTGTGTGTGTGTGTGTCTGTATGTGTTTGTCGTACACTGTTACAGATGCAGACTCACAAACACCGGCAGACAGAGAAACACAACCATAGAGAAGGTCGTGTGTGTCGGTGTCGAGATGAGAACCCTGGCTCTTTTCCTCTGTGAAATTAGGTCACCCAGGACACAGCACACAGAGCTGAGGGGAAACATTTGAGCGTGACGCAAAGCCTGTCGCAAGCGCACACACACTTCCTGTTTCTGCAACGCATCGCATCCCAAATGATCTCCCAGGAGCACCTTTGGTTTTCATTTGACCTCACCTCCCGTCCTCATTATAAGCTGTGTTTACACGGCTCCGACCAGAGACGAACATTTACACGAAGCAG
>JAPQRQ010000014.1:24107705-24121653 GCA_037367365.1 Apogon talboti | reverse complement strand
CAGAAGTCCGAGGCTTCACCACCGATGTCCAGAAGGAGGAGTACTTCAGGAGGAGATCCAGTGATGAAGATCTGTCCAACAGAATCATCTCACACATCAAGACCTCCAGGAGCCTCCACATCATGTGTCAGATCCCAGTCTTCTGCTGGATCAGTTCTACAGTTCTGGAGCACATGTTGACTTCAGACCAGAGAGGAGAGCTGCCCAAGACCCTGACAGACCTGTACTCACACTTCATCATGGTCCAGACAAAGAGGAAGAAGAACAAGTATGAAAAAGGAGGTGAGATGGAGCTGACAGAGGCTGACAGGGAAGTTCTTCTGAAGTTGGGTAGATTGGCATTTGATCAGCTGATGGAAGGAAACATCATGTTTTACCAAGAAGACCTGGAGCGGTGTGGTCTGGACGTCACAGAGGCCTTGGTTTACTCAGGAGTTTGTACAGAGATCTTCAAAACAGAGAGAGTGATCTTCCAGAAAACACTCTACACCTTTGTTCATCTGAGTGTTCAGGAGTTCCTGGCTGCAGTCTACATCTACCACTGTTGCAACACCAACAAGAGAGAGGTACTGGAGGGGTTTCTAGACGATTGGGAGGAGGAGGAGGAGGAGGAAGAAGAAGAAGATCTTGATTATATGTATGGGGAGGAGGACGATCTGGAGCATGATTTAGCGCTTGACGTCTTCCTCAGGAAAGCCATGGAAAAATCCCTCATAAGTGAAAATGGTCACCTGGACCTGTTCATTCGTTTCCTTCATGGCCTCTGTCTGGAGTCCAACCAGAGAGTTTTAGGAGATCTACTGGGTCAAACGGAGATCAGTCCAGAAACAATACGGAAAGTCATCCACAACCTGAAGAAGATGAATGCTAAGTTTATCTCTCCTGACCGAGGCGTCAACATCTTCCACTGTCTGATGGAGATGAACGACCAAACGGTCCACCAGGAGATCCAAGAGTTCCTGAAGTCAGAGAACAGATCACAGAAGGAACTCTCTGAGATCCATTGTTCAGCTCTGGCCTACATGCTGCAGATGTCTGAGGAGGTTCTGGATGAGTTGGACCTGAAGAAGTACAACACGTCAGATGAAGGACGATGGAGACTGATTCCAGCTGTGAGGAACTGCAGAAAGGCTAAGTAAGAACTGATGTGGAGATTAATCTTCTAATTTTGTGTAGTTTTATTTTTTCTCCAACATTATAAGTGGCCCAGAACTTGTGCCATCTTTGTTCAGAGTCGCATATTCCGTAAATAATTTTTCATGAAATCTTTTTATAGACTTTCCCGCTGTGGACTCTCAGACACTCACTGTAAAGTCGTGGCCTCGGCTCTGGAGTCCAATCCCTCGCATTTGATGGAGTTGGATCTGAGTGAAAATAACTATATGACGGATTCTGGAGTGGGTTCACTTTCTGACGGACTGAAGAGTCCACACTGCAGACTGGAGACTCTCAGGTCAGTTCAGTGAACGTCTGCTATATGAGGTGTTTGTCTTTTTTCAAATTGAATCTCTGGTTTCTGTTTATTAAGCGCATATATGACAGTCTGTCATTGAAAATGGTTGAACGGATGATTTCCAGTCATTAAACCACATGTTCAAACACACATTTCTTCAGTATAGTTTGTTCATAAATGCAGATCTTCAACCAGTCGGAGGTGTCGAATGGCATCAGTGCCAGAGAAGCTACATACCTTCTTGGTCTTGATAATTTCACAACCTTATCAGTGTTTCCCCTACCACCCTACTATACCCAAACACCCCCTTTAAATTAATTTAAAAAGATTTTGCTACTAAAAATAAAAGTCTGTCATTGGGAACGTTGGTACGATGGGGCGGGTAAGCCCAGTTTTCCATTATAACTTATCTGTTAAGGATGATGGAACATTTGAACAACCGACTGTCCATAAAACCCAAACACAAAGTCACACATAAAATGTCTTTGAAACTCAGCAGGATGAAGTAGTAACTAACCACTGTTGTATCATCAGTTTGGACCTGTAGCTGTGATAAGATTTTGTTGATGTTTTCAGAATGTGCACATGATGATCCACAGCAACACAACCTCCACTAACTGGACACAAAGCTCACTGATACTGATAAATGTTGAGCTGTTGATGTTGCTGTTTCCTGAACACGTCTGAATGGATCAGTAGTGAATGTTCTATATGGTTTTTTTAGAATCAGAGACAGCATGTTGTCAGAGATCAGCTGTTCACATCTCGCCTCAGCCCTGAAGTCCAATCCCTTCCATCTGATCAAACTGGATCTCAGTCAAAACTACCTGCAGGATTCAGGACTGGAGTGGATCTGTGATTATCTGCAGAGTCCACACTGTCACCTTCAAACTCTGAGGTCAGTCTCAACACGTTGAAGATGAAAAGTTACCAAAGTGATGAGCTATTATGACTCCATGTGGAGCAGCGAATTTGTATGTTTTAATATGAAGCACAAACTTACAGTAAGTCTGCTGTACATTATCCAGTCGACACCAGTCTACACCCCCACCACACATACGGTAAGAGTTCCCATTTGAAGACAATGTCAGGACAGTGTTTGATTAAGTCACAGCACCACCTGCTGGCATTAGAAGGGTATAGGCCCTGTACATGTACAGTCTGGATATTCTTTCCATCAGCACACTTGAACGACTTTGATTACTTTTCGTCAAACGCTGTTTCCATGGTGACATATTACTCATCATTCATTCATTCATTAACCTTTATTTAACCAGGAAAAAGGCTCATTGAGATTAGAAATGTCTTTTGCGAGTGTCCCGGCCAAGAAGTTACAGAAAATAGAGATTTCAGCCATACATCCACACTAAAACCATACATAAAGACACTATGCTAATAATGTATAATTTATATAAATGTATAAAACGCCATCAATAAATCAAAAGGTACTAAAAGTATACAATAATGTTCCTTAAAAGCATCACAAAGTAAAACCTGATTCACTCAATTAGAAGAAACATCTATGTCCAGACTGATCCTTTTCCCATTCATTCATAATGACATCTACAGCCCCTTCTGTAGGAAAGATATTTAACAATATCTGTAACCTGTGGAATAAGTCAGGATTGCATTTTGTAGTCTGATGTCGTTCTGGGGTTAAGATGTGGCACAGTGAACCCTCTGCTGGAAACATGAAGTCAGCCCATGAGGCTCATAATGAGTCCATTATCTAAGTGACTTGCAGTTTCCACTATTTTATATATAATGTATGGTGTCATGACAGATACTGTGCTGTAGCTCTCTAGCACCACATGGTGGACAGTAGAAGATTAAAGAAACAGCTGTAACTGGGCTTCACATCAGCAGGTCTGTGTCATATTTGACATGTTTCATAAAAGTATAATTTGGAAAACATATTAGATTAGATTAGATTAGACTAGATTAGATTAGACTAGACTAGATTAGATTACATTGCATTAAATAACATTAGATGACATTAAATTAGATAGAATTTTATTGATCACTGGGGCAGAGCCCCAATATTTAAATATTTTCATTTAGTTATATTCTACCAATTACACAACCTTTTGAAATGTTATTTGATCCGGTGCAGGACTCATCATATTTAATATATATCTTTGACTTTCAAACATGAGATGTCCGTTGTACTGGTTTGTGTTGACATGATGCCTCTGGTTACGTCTGGACTGTCTGTCCAAGGCTGTCTCAGGTGCAGCTCACTGATTACAACCTAACGCCACTGCCCTAAAACCACATATGACTGGATTATTAATCTACACCGTTTATTCTTGACTCAGATTGAGCGACTGCAGTTTGACAGAGATGGGCTGTTCACATCTTGCCTCAGCTCTGAAGTCCAATCCCTCTCATTTGACGGAGCTCGACCTCAGTTACAATGAGCTCCAGGATTTTGGAGTGAAGCGACTGTGTGACTTCCTGCAGAATCCAGAGGGTAGACTACAGATTCTGAGGTCAGTTCACTCCCTGCTGCACCAGCTCAGCCTCTTTATGAATCAAACACAACCTACATGTATTCAATTAAATGGGATGTCTTCATATTTAATTGGTTTATTGTTCGTCTGTGTTTTGTCCTGTGTTCTGTACCTCCAGGTTTTCCTTTATATTGATTGTAAATAATGCATTGTATCTCCTTACAACCACTAAAATATGTGTGCATTAATCTGCTAGTGTTGCTAGGACTAGTCCATATTACAGATGTGGAGACAAACTGGTCTGGTGACCATTTTTGAACTCGATGACGTACGTGCCTCCTTCACATTTCCTTGATCTGGTGCATCCCTGCTGTTGATCCTAAATGTTACATAACAGTTTGGTCTTTTTTTAATAATGAGACACAATCAGCCTTTCACTATTTCCACACTCCACCAGTAGGCTGCTCTGATTGGCCACAAGGAAACTGGAATATTCTGAGTGCAGTAACTCACACCTAGAAGGTTCTGAGTTCAACCCCCAGTGCAGACTGAGTTTCTCTACTTGACTTTTCCTGCTCAGTGGACATATCCCACTACGTCATTGAATCTGTATGATGTGTTCTCTGTTCAGGTTGAGGTACTGCAGGTTGTCATGGATCAGCTGTTCCTCTCTGGCTCCAGCTCTGAAGTCCAATCCCTCACACCTGATAGAGCTAGACCTGAGTGAGAACCACCTCCAACTGCCTGACGACTACCTGCAGGATCTGGGGATGAAACTGCTCTGTGATCTTCTGCAGATTTCAGACTGTAGACTCCACACTCTGAGGTCAGACACTATGTCAAGCTCTGTGATGACATGAGTATTACATGACAATACACCACACTCACATAAACTCATGTGCTATCGGTGGGATCCATGGATCCTCTGCTCCATATATAATGCCTGTGAAGTGGTGACATATTTTTGACAGTAGGGTCACGTTGGTGAATTCGTATTTGTGATGGAGAAAGCACAATCGTAAAGTTGCATTTCCAGTTTGTAAAACTTGTCAAAACTTATTCATTCGTATTCTGACAGATAAAATACACACAGTACATTTTATGTATGACTGAACTCATTCAAGAGTTTACAAATATTTATTTTTTGCACAACTACAGACTAATATGCACACATTTCTGTCTTATGCGCACCAATATTTTGACAGCAACCTAACCCCATACATACTGAATAACCCAAACCCATTAATGATGGTAAGAACATGAGCGAGGCTGTTTACACTGACTGCTTATACTGGCAACTCAACCAAGTGGTCAGCCGCCTTTTCTGAGGAGTCCTAGATGTATACATTTTATTGTTTGATCTTCCATGAAACACATGATGTTCACTGTAAAAATGCAAAATACAGAGGAGAATATTACAATAAATGGTGATAAATTATTTAAGAAAGGTTGAATCTGGAGGAAAGTTCATTTGGGAACTGGCACAAAAGTAGCGCCGGCTCGTTATGGGTTAATCTACAGTCATTGTTTTGTCTTTTTTTTTCAGATTGAGTCAGTGCGGTTTGACAGAGGTCAGCTGTTCTTCTCTGGCCTCAGCTCTCAAGTCCAATCCCTCTCATCTCACAGAGCTAGACCTGAGTAAAAACGTTTTCCCGGATTCTGCTGTGGAGCTTCTGCGTGATTTACAACAGAGTCCAGATTATAAACTGCACATTCTGAGGTCAGACACCAATAGTTAGGTCTGTTTTCATGATGTGATTGAGAAGATGTGAACGCAGACCGAGGGCTGATAGTCCACTGATCCACACTGAGTGTCTTCAGTCCATCTGTTGTAGCAGTGCCATGCTGAGCACATCCACAGTCTGGTTCATTTAATAATCTGTATTTGCTGGTTGTACAGGGTCGATGACAGCCAAAGCAGAACTACACCTGACGAACGTGAACAGTGTGAGTACAAGTGTCCTTCCTCCTCTTCATGTCTGGCCGCTCTGATCAGTCACTACATTGGTTTTGTTTATGGGTGAATCAGTTCTGCTGCCTCTCCTTGACCTGAACAATCACATGAATGCACCTGTGTTTTGCTTAACAGCATCATGGAAACAATGACTGGGATTTGAGTGATTTTTAATTTTTTTATAAATCAACATTTTTATTGAAAAAGCACATAACACATCACACACAGTAGAGTGTAAGGGTTTACAATACTTTTGCTTTTCCATTTCTTGACATTAACATCAATGTAAAGAACCAAACTGAACGAATGGGGGTGGGGTAGCCACTTATTTCCTTAGTTTTGGATAAGTAAAAAAGTTATTGTGTAAATAATAAGTCGAATAGCATTATTTAGAAAAATTCTGATCTCACAGGCTTAACATATTTGGACCATCTTGACCATATTCTATAGAAAGTGTCCTTTTGTAATCTGAGTTGGATTTGAGTCATTTTTGTGTCGTGTTTGGATCTTCTCCCAGTGTTCACATGTTATGCAGTACCCTAACATAGTTCATAATTAAGATTTGTTCAAGTCTGGTACAGGTTCATACTGTCTTCCAATGATTAATGTGGGAAAGATGGTAAACAAACACTGCTCCTGTCTGCTATAAGAACCATCTTTCCCAAGATTTGTTCAAAACAAGACAGTTTTTTGAACATTGATCAAATTATGGCTGACTTGGATAAAATCAGTGGTTGGATGTTTGTTAAAACCATCTGAACCTCAATGAAACCAAACCCAGACTTGATCCTGAACCCTTTTGTTCTTGGTCTGTATCTAATATGTGCTCATTCTTTGGATCTTTTCTTCCATGTTGACATTATTGGATGGTTTTCTGTCAGAGACACAGATGAGTCTCTGTCCAATGTTAAACTGAGGATGATGATGTGTCATTTTATTGGTTAAAAGAATGTCCACATGTGAGTTTGACGTCTGCTGGCTCTCCTCACCCACCAGATCCGTCCATATCAGACTCAGACCTGATGGAGGTTGAGGACAGTGGAGAGGACAGTTTGGACCGAGACCCTCACACGAATCCTGAAGATCCAGAGAAGCAGCACCTTGTCTGCACAGAGGTTCAGGCTGGACCGTCCAACTGGGAGGTACACCAATAGAAACGTCAACCATTTGGACAAACCACTGTCAAGTCATGAAGTAGGACATGGACAGAACTAATACTGGACCTGTGTCATTTCTAGGAGTTCACACCTGAAGTATCAGCTGAGTCTGGACTCCTTTCATACAGGTAACATACTGTCAGAGCTTTAAGCAGAACTCTTCATAGTCTGTCTTCAACACTTCAATGCACAGTTTTCAGGTGATTTATTTCATGGAAACCCAAGACATGAACTAGTATGGTCCAGAATCCTGGAAGAGTTGTGTTGACATGAGCCAGCTCCGTCCCTTTGAGCGTTTACACTTTCAACACCCGTGTTCATCCTGTCACAGCTGTTACATTCACATTTAGTCCAGAAATACAGGGTGTTCCTCTGACTTTAAAGACACCATAGGAAGTCCAGTTTTATCACTAAATTGAACAGTAAGTAAAAGGCCAGACGAAGACTGTGTTTGTTGTCATTATTTCAGAAGGACTAAAACCGAAAACCACAGTTAACGATCAGCGAAGGGTTAATGCAGAGTCTTGTTTTCAGACTGACTGATGACATTAAACCTGCAGCCTCGACATGGAAAGAGGACAGTAACAGGTCTGGTCTGTGTCTCACAGGTTCAGGTGTCCTCATTCAGGTGCCTTCCATTGTACTCGGACTGGATTGGTGTTCGTTGTGACTCGGGAGGCGGGGCTGGCGTACAGGACCGTCCAATGGGATGAGCTCCTCCTCCGGTCAGCTGGCAGGATGCCTGCAGGGCCTCTGTTCAGTATCGAGGGTCCTGAGAACGCCGTTTGTCAGCTCCACCTCCCACACTGTGAGACAAAACACGGTAAGGAAGCTGAACAGCTAAACCGTGGTCCTGCTGATGTCTCCAAGAGGACGACGAGCTCATCACAGACACAACATGAGCCAACTCCATCCTCATGTTAATAATAATAATAATAATAATAATACATTTTATTTGTAATGCACTTTTCATTCAGGGAATCTCAGAGTGCTACAGACAAAAACAAGGACAGGTTAAAAAAAAAAAAGTATCAGCACTTATAGGCTTTTGTAAAAAGATGCGTTTTCAGTTCATCTGTTCACAGACTGTTGTTGTGAATGAAAACTGAAGGCTCCGTGTTTTTCCAGATCAACGCTCTAAAAGCCTGCTGTCTGTCGTCCACATCACTGATAATGGAAGGATGTTCATCGAGCCTCTGGAGATGACAGACACTCATGTGGTCATCGACGTCCCACATCTGTCTCGGTTTGGCCTGACCTGGATTTTGGAGATGATTCAAAACACGATCTCCTTTGGCGGTCAGATGGTACAATCGATCAGTCAATCCATCAGATCAATCAGTGGCCAAGTTCTGCTGTTCCTCAAACCGCCAAACCCAAGAACACGAAGACAAAAACTTGACATGTTACTACTGCCGGTCAACGTCAGTGTAGATCAGGTAAAGATGTTTTACTCTTTATTCAATACAAAACTATTTGTGAAGTTTACCAACAAACCATGACAAGAACAATCCTTCTCAGCAGCACATCCTCCACCCAGCAGACAGAGTAAAGGCTGTCTGTAGTGAATTCTTATTGCTAGCTATCTCAAAAGATCACGTATCATGCTAGCGGATTCGTCAGGTAACTTGTATCCCTTTGTCAAGTCGGCGTTGATGTGAAGCTGTGAATCATTCTGAGCTGAGAAACAACTTATTAACTTATTTAACTTATAACTGAGGTTAAATCAGTTGCTAATAAAGTGATCCTAATGTCTCTGAAGGTGCAACAAAAACGGCCTAACACCTTGTACATCGACGTAACGTCCAAATGTGAACTCATCACAAAACACAAATACAGGGTTGACTGTCCTGAAGCCTGTCTGATACAGCCCGAGGTGAGGACAAAGCTCATCACTTCAACTCCTACAGTTCACTGTGGATATCATCTCAAATCTACAAATTTGCTGCTCGTTGCAGGAAGAAAAGTTTGACCTGAACTTTGGACCAAATTATCACCCAATGTTTGAGATCCGCCTGCCAACCAACACAGAAGAAGTGACTTTGACGATCCGAGACCAAGGGAACACAAAGGTCTGGGAACGTAAAGTGGACCTGACTGGTAAGACATGTGTCCACTTGAGGACAGACTGAATCAAATACTTCACACACACAACACAAGGTCACATTATTAGCCAATGGTCCACCTGTTTCTGTAGAGTTTGCATGGTCTCCTCATGCTCTGCAGGTTTCTTCAGGTCATTTGGTTTTCCCCACTATCAAAAACATGTATGCTAGGTTAACTCTCCTGTCAGTGTCCTTGACTGAGGCTCTGGTTGAGACCTGAAGGCGGTCCCTGGGCGTCCCCACTGCTCCCTGTTGTACTTGGGTTAATGTGTTTTGGCTTTGCAGCCTCGTGGAAACATTGAGTCAGATTCTAGACTTTTTGTCCATGTTGTTCCTCAACACTTTCCATACGTTCATGGACTGAAGACTCCAACTGATGACGTATTTCAGTTTCAGTTTTTCTCATTAGGTGTTCAACAGTTCAGGGTCTTTGTTGTGTTTCAAGATGCTCCATACAGTCTCTATCATGTGTGGACCACATCAGGCCAGTCCAGGACCAGAACCCTGCCTTTTCTCACCAGGTCTTTGGAATGTCTCCACAATGTGGTTTTACGTGGTCTGGTGGAAATATACATGGAGCAGGTGTTGATCCAAAACCCCATTGGACTTTTCAACTTTAATGACCTTTGACCCCAGACCAGGCCAGGCCCTAGTTCCTGGACTTGTTCCTGGTACTGTATTGTAGATCTGGACAAAGGTTCTCCATAGTTACACAGACCCATGTGGTTCTGTCGGGTCTGGAAGAATGCTGGTTGTAGATGTACTCTGGTCCAAACCCTTCAGATCTTTACTTGATGAACATTCTGTTAAACATGTCAATCATTTCCTCATACATTTGCTGGTCTTTGGCCCATCTGTGGTCCTAACGGTCTAGCCCTGTTCTTGGATGCTGCATTTGTACTGAACCATCTTTTTCTTGGTAGAATGGATGAATATTTACCAGTTAAATCAAGCAAAATATGATATGTTTATACCGTTGACAATGAAACAGGGACATTTAACATCACCTCCTTCTGTTTTTCATTTGAATTTTCATTGTGCTCCAACTCATGAAATCAACTAAATAACTTCCTAATATCAATAATATTCATTATGAATGTGCCAAGTATAGGTTTAAATACAGAGCAGTGCATTATGGGTTGTTTGGCTCGGTAACATTGCTAGAAGGATGATGATGATGATGATGATGATGATGAAGAAGCTGATGAAGTGACGACGACTCAGACACAGACAAGTAAGAGAAACTCTGAGCTGCTCGTCCACCTTCTAAACCTGCACAAGTCTGGTTGATCAAAGTTAGAGTTAGATGTTCGAGTGGACAAGTTTTTTTGGTTTGGTTCCTTAGAGTTTGTCAGCGATAAATGCATGCACTAAATGTATATAATCACAAAAGAAACTTAATACCTTTGAATATGAGGTTTAGGAGCAGATTTATGAAAAGTTCTGAGAATGTGCATCTTATGTTTTGTTTACTTTCTACGATAAGACCTTTACTATTTGCTGGTTTCAGTGTGAACGTACTGAGTTTGTGTCTGGACTCAACAGGTCTAAGCTCCAGATGTGAACTGAACCGATGTTTTCACTTTCAGGTCCTGCTGGAACTGATGTAAATCTACCAAGGGCTCAGCAGAACGTCTCTCCAGGGAAGAAGTTGTCTACAGTTGAGTTTGACTTTGTTGAACATGTGTCCAGTCCTGGGATAATACACAGCGAGTTGGTCATTATAGTGAACAAACCTCTGCCTTATGTCGGGTCCTGCTCCCACCACCACAGTTTATTTCACAACAAACACCACTTCCTTCCTTGGACATGATCCTACTTTTTACACTAATACTGACTGCAACGTATTCACAAATCTGATAAATATATTAAACCCACTTTAATGAACTACTCTGTACATGTTCATCTTGACACACTTGATGAACCAGGCTAAGGCTACATTCAGACAGCAGACACGTGGCCCAAATCTGATGCTTTTGTCCATATGTGACCTGTATCTGATCTGTTAAAGACAGGTTGAACAGCACTAATTGGACCCTGGCCACTTTCATATGTGGTCCTAAATCCGATACACATCTGTAATTTTCCAATGCGACTTCAGCCAGGTTGTATTTATCCGACCTTTACGTCATCGAAATGCAACAAACGTCCCAGTTCTGCGTCCCAGGAGGAGGAGCGGCTGGAAAAACATATTTACTTCAGTAAACCCAGCGTGTGTCTGCGTGGTCACGTATTACGTCAGGACCTCTTTTGCACATGCAGGTCACTTCAGGGTTGCATTCAGTTCATACTCAAAACTGATAGAAGGTGCATTTAATGTGTAACATGAACGAGCACACGAAAAAATGGGATTTCACTAAAAGCGAATTGTGCATTCAGACCTGCTCCTCAGGTTGGTTTCCATGTGAATTCCAGTGTGATTTAGTTCCTAATGACAGTGCAGCAGGAAAGTCCACATACAACCATGGAAAAAAAGATGGACCACCTCCACAAAGGAGTGAAAATCTGTCGCAATGCAAATGAAATGTTTCCTTTACAAGTGGAATAAAGAAATCAGATAAATTTAATGACAAAGAACTGACTCTAACACAAATGAACAAATAACATAAATGAAGAAGAGCTGATGTTTGGACAAACTTGACTCATATTTGAATTGACTTGGACAAGTTTCGTGACTGTTTGATGGAATAGGATCAGAAATTGAGGAAGTCTGACTCAGCAAACTGGTAGCAAACTGTCAATCACTCCTGTCAGTTAAAGTCTGACATGGCAGATGTCAAAACGAAACCAAAACTCAAAACAGACTCAGAGTTTTTACTACATGACAACTGCATTGGAATAAATCTGAATAAATCTGGTTCATGGGCATAAACTGTTGATTAATTCAACCTGAGTTTTTACACAGGACCTGACCTTAACATTGGGTTTTTATAACCGTCTTTCAGGCTGAAACTCTTCTCCAAATTCTGGACAAACTGGGAGGAGATGATTTTGAGGACTTCAAGTGGCACCTCCATCATGGAGTCCAGGACAACGTCCAGCCTATCCCAGTCCACCTGTTGGAAATGGCAGAGAGGAGGGACGTGGTGGGTCTGATGGTAAAGACGTATGGGGAGTCTGGAGCTGTGAAAGTGTCCAAGTTGCTTTTACCAAAGATCAGTAGGAACGATCTGGTGAAGAAGCTGACAAACACCTGCTGAGGAACAGAAGGTCAGTCAAAGGGAGAACAACTTGATATGACAATGTTTCCAGTTGATTTCCGAAATAAATAAAATCTGCTGAGGACTCAGCAGTTGTCTCTCAACTAGCGACTTAAATGTATCCAAGGGTGTCCCTCAAGGCTCAGTTTTAGGACCCACTTTTTTTTTTTTTTTTTTACTTTTTATATCAAAATCCCCTTTTACACAGCACTTCTCTTCTGGGAAAATTTCACCTTTATTCTGGAACAACGTCTGTAAATGAAATGGTGGATCATTTGGTCCCGGCTTTGTAACGCCTCTGGAGGTAGTAACAGAGCCCTGATAAAGGTGGAGTCATGATTCCGGAACGCCATGTAAAAGGAACACCTCTCCTTCTGCAACCAAGCTTTGACGTTTTGATGATGTATTGCGTGTGCGACCCCCGCGCTGGGGGGATTTAAAAATTAGTGAGGGCTGTGTACAGTAAACAAACATATCAGTACGACCAGAAAGATGTGGAACTGGGGAGACGCCCAGATCCACAGCTGTTGTCACTTCAGGTGGAGGACTCTATCCATGTTAACATTTGTCCTCCAGTGTTGTTTTCAGAGCCAACACTGCTATGCTCGGGGTATTTCCAACGCCAAAGTCATATGTCCCACTATACGCTATATGCGTCCCCGCCCCTTTGATTCTGAATGCAGGTCCACTGTGTAGACGTCGAGCCTGTCTCACCACTGTTACTCCTTTGGCTTGACTGGAAATCGGTCAATGGTGGAAAAAAGGTGGGATCACCATCTCACCTTTTTTTCCAGGATCTCTGTGAAAAAGTGGCTAATGATGTGGGTCAGAATGTTACTGATGCACCACTACGTCTTTATGCTCCTCTTCCAAACAGCCTTGCCCTGGCCTTTGAACACCTGCAGACCCCATGTGACATTATCCAGTTCCACTTTACAATCTCAGACTGGTATTTATACATCAGCCGAAGTTGGAACTGCGGTCTGCTCACAACAGTAGTTTGTGAAACATCCTATTTGGTTTTTCTGTGGGATCTGAAAACTGATGCACTCTTATATGGTAAACATCCACAGTGTTTGAAAGGCTGTTTCAGTTTTCACACATAAAGAACAGAATAACAGATATTGGTGTAAATACCGGGGTAATAGACGGGATTGGACTCTGGTAGAACTAAATGGAATTCTACTGTCTGTTTCACATCTGTGTTTTTTTGGGTTTTTTTTTTACCAATGCATCTGAGAATTGATCTTTAAAGTATTCGTTGTTTTCAGAATAAAGATCATGATTAATACAACATGTAATGATTTACAGCAGATTAATACAGATGATGGAGCATCCTCAACGTGTGTATTATGGACTTATTTAAATAATAAAGATCTATTTATAGAGATAGAACCTTCCACAGACCATGATCACAAAGTGCTTCACAAAGTAGAACAGGTGAATAAACAATAAAATAATAGCACTATAGTAAAACAGTTAAATACATAATAAAATACATAGAAAGACAGAGCAACATTGTAAAAAAATATAAAAGTATATCAGTCATATTACCCTAAACACCTGCTGAAATTACAAATAATAATAGTCGACTGACTTCAACAGTGAGCATTAAATATTTCAATT
>JAPQRQ010000014.1:24061316-24071900 GCA_037367365.1 Apogon talboti | reverse complement strand
AAGTACTGGCTTTTAGTATTTTTTTTTTTTAGTATTTTTTGTACCATTAGTATAATTACACTTTAAGATGCTTCCACGTTGGCTTTATTTTGGAGTCGAGGTCCTTATACCTTGGTAATCTGTTACTCCTCAACACTAGCCTGTATTTCCGTGACTAAAGACAGACTAGATGGGTAAGAGCGTTGAGGAAATGCACTAATCTCAACATAACTGAACATTCCTGCAGGGAAAAGCAGCGAGTCGAGGACATGGATGCATGAACACGGGATGAACAAGACGAGAATGCATGGGAATGTATTTTTCAGATGTATTTATTGATCGACAGAGTAACAAACTACAACAGAAAATGCTAAAAGACAAAAATGAAACAAAAGTAGTGACATTATTACCTCTATTATTATTAATATTATTATTAAAGTGCCTCTCCATACATACGTGACATGACTGGACAGGTCAGATCTGAGATGTCACATGAAGCGAACAAAGGAAATGTGGCGAGACATGACATATCATCTCTGAATGTGCTGCTGAAAACACACATTAACCAGGCCAAGGCAACAGGTTGACCTTCGACTAGCGCCCTCCGGTTGCTTTTCCCCGGGCTAATAACCGCCGCCGGGTTATATGGTCCTTAACCTCAGAGGAGGCCATTAAGCATCGCACCATAAGGTTAAATGAGAATGTATTACTTCGGTTCTTGTTGTAATCAGTCAAGTTTTGAGCCAATGACAGGAGGCGGAGGAGGACGAGGAGGAGGGCTGACAAAAATAGCACCGTAGAAAAACAGCCCTGGCCAGTGTAGGTCAGTTTAGCACCAATGTTTTAGCCTGGCAGTCGCAAAGGCTGCTGGACCCATGGGGTTTGACCAGGCTCCAGTTATGAGGTTGACATGCTTGCAAAAAAACCCAAAAAAACCAAAAACGAACATGACGCACAACTTGCAGAAAGAGATTATAGAGCACACAAAGCTGAAGCAAGCAATGCATCATGGGGTTTGCAGAGTCACTTCTTTGACACCCACACTGCGATCTGATCATAGAAAGACCGGAAACAAACAGCGCCGACTGGCTTCTGGACAGTGAAAGGCCCGTGTCACTGACATACAGTACAAAACACCTCCACATATGACAAACAAATGACATCAGTGTCAGGAAGTGAGCTGTAGAAATGCAACGGGTTAAACACAAGTTTAGGTGGACCACAAAACCGCCTTAAATTTAGATAAAAACCCAATCTGAAGCCTAGATTTTAGCATTTCCGTTGAAGGTGCATGTTGTCTGGAGGATCTACGATACAAATCTATGTTCTTCCAACTGTTTTCAGGGGACTTGGCATCTGGATTACAGCATTTTTCCTTACATTTCAACCAATTTTTGCTATTTGCTAGTTTAATTCTTACAGAGTTCGGAGTCCCCCACTGAGCCGACGGTCTACGGACAGAGGATATCAACTCATTTTATTATCCCTGTAGGAAACTTATTGAACACATGAATACTACAAAAACGCAATGGTACGGTTATCATTATACAACATAATGTAATTTAGCTGTCAAGTGTAGCTAGCAACCATCACCATCTTAGCTTCTTTGATGTGCAAACTGACCGTAATTGGACAAAAGGGTGGAGCTGCAGGAGTGCAAGGGCTAATGGGTGCATTAATGCTAATGCTAAATGCTAGCTTTACTGAGAGGGTAAGGTGGTAAACCTGATCAATGAACAAAGTTGTTTTACAGCTGTAATAATGTAATTGTCAGTAAAAAGTATGTTTTGTTCAATAAACAGAAGCTGGATCTTAATACTTCTTAGAGTCCAAAAAATAAACAAATCACTGACTTAGTATTTTTTATGGAATAATTTCATGTAAGTCTGCCAGGGCTTTATACAGCAGCATCTAGGGGCCTTCTGTGGTATTACACTTTAAGACACTTAATTTTTACACTTTAAAGGCTTCACTTTGGAGCTGAGGTCCTTTCCCTTTTGCTAATTCGTTAGTCCTCTGTATTTACAAGTCTATATTTACATGACTACAGAGAGACCGGATGAGTAGGAGTGTTGGGAAAATGCACCAATCTGAACGCAACTAAGCATAAAATGTCTTTGTCTGAAAGCAGAGTGGTAATTTCACTGCTGAACACTCCTGTGATGAGATCCAATGAAGTGTTTTCCTTAGAGTGTAGTTTTACCACACGTACACAGTCGCTGACCACAGTCTGTAAACTAGCATGACCTCTCCTGATGTGTTGTCAGTGACCGTTCGTCAAATGGTCCCAGTGAAGTTAGAATAAACACCAGCGAGCTGCGGAGGGCTCAGGTTTCAGAGTCAATCTGCTGCAAATGCCAGCGCTGCGCCGCTGGGATCGTACATCTAAGGTCCAGATTTTAGCACGGCAACCAAAAAGACAGCAGCGGACCGCCGAGCGCTCAGTCCAGATCAACACACCGTATGTTTACTCAAAATCAAATGCTTCTTTTCATTTTTCTTCTCCGTCTTCTACCTGAGTTTGTCTCATGGAGTTTATTGTTCATGTAGATATTCTGTATATCTGCTCTGTGCCTGAACTGGTACCGTAAAGATGTTGAAATAAATTACAAACCCTTTAAGCATCTTCAATTTTAACTTGAATTTGCATCAAATCTGAAAAACAGAACTGTAATTTATGCATGTTGTGGGTTTGATATGTGATTACATACAAGTGTCTGAACCACATGGGTCATATCTGATCTGACCATGGAAAGATGACAGACTGTCTTTTACACCAATTATTGACACGTATTGATAGGATTAGTGGATCAACAGGTGTTTAACTTTTTCTATCCAGTGGATGTTTGGGTCTTTCATAAAACAAATATCATTACTATGTTTAGTTTCTGTACAATGCCATTCACGCCACAGACGAATTGAGCTGATTTGACATTTTACCCAGTTTTGTCAAACATATAATGAGGACTGGTAACGGAAATGCCACTGAAATAAAGGTTATAATCTGAAACCGAGTGTAGTCCAGTTTATCAGAGGGGCAGATGTCGTTTCACCTTTAAATCGTCCAAACCGCACTGACTGTTCCGTCAATACTGACACGGCCTCCACATTCTGCAAATACCCAAAGGTCGGCTTCATGTTCCTGAACGTGATCAAACCGGTCGGCGCTAAAAGGTGGAAGTTAGAGACGACAAAGAAGGAAAAGCTCAGAGACACAAAGGGAATTAAAAGACGAGCAGAGGTGGAAGGCAGCTCTTAATCATATATGGATCCATTTATTCATTCTGTCAGGACACGTTTCCGTTTTGTCCCAAAGTCTTACACAAAGGAGTCATTGTGAGACGTCCAATTTGTTTTGACCAGAAAACAGTAAATTAAGAAAAACCAGTATGTGAGCATGAGAACAGACACACATTCAGAGCGAGGACACGACACACGTCCGCAAACGGCTGCTTCGGGTTCATTCAAGTGTTCGAGGCCGATTGGAAAGAGTCCTCGAATGTACCACTTGAATCCTTCATTTCTTTAAATATTTGTACCTTGAAGTTTACAGGGGGGGCAGTTTGGGCAGAAATGTACAAAAATAAATGCAAACAGTATTTTTTTTTTTTTCGAGGACGTTTTTCCTCCGAAGCCACGTGGAGCAGATCTGAGTGTTAACGCTTTGCACATGCATGTCGACACAGGCACTGATCTTGACTTGGGTGTCGTTTTTGGGGCGTCCTCAGAGCATTCTGGGAACTGTAGGCGTCCGTGAGCTCTCTCAAACAAGGCAGTCAACAAGATTCTTTAAAAAAAACCCATAAAATCCATTCACCGATACAGTACAGAATGAGCATTTTGGATGCGATGTTGGGAATATGGGCCACAGACAGAAACATAACAAATCCAAATAAGTCGGTTAGACAGTAACAAATATCTTAACACACAAAAATAGTGGCTTTACTCCAGAACCTTCTTATACGATACAATACATTACTCTCAATACAGGCTGACCCTACTGTATATTCAGTCCAGAAACGGCTCAGCAAGCCAGTGCCGAGCATTCTGGGTAATGTAATAAATCCAGAAATACCAATCACAAGAAGCTCATCAGCTCCTTTAACAAACAAACAAAAAAAAGAGCAGTATACAAATAAAAAAAAAAACAAAAACACCAAAAAACAGCAAAACCAAGCACAAGTAGTATGATCGATAATTAAGGCGAGTTAAAATATTGCAGAATAATTTGGCCCCTGTGTCTCAAACAGACTGCCAACAACAACAGTCAGAGCTCCCTGACTCTTAATCACTGCAAGGATCCAGAGAAGGGACGAAAGAATGACGACGAAAAGGTCAAAAGGAAATAAAAAAGTGATCCTCTTTGGAGAGAAATTGATTTTATTTGGTTTAGTTTGGTCTCTTCCTCGGGTTTTTAAAGGGAATAGTGAGGACCTTCTTGAAAAATAAACCAAAAAAAAAAAAGAAAGATGACTCGTAAGGTGGAAACTGGTGTTTCAGAGTGAAGCCTGGAAATCCGAAAAATACAAAATTATCGTCTTTTCTTTTTTGTCTTAACAACCTGATATGGATGATGACGATGCAGTGCCCTGTGGGAAGAGTATGCGAGTCCCCCTGAAAGTCCTCCCTTAGATTAAGAGCAGTCGGGTAAACAAACAAACAAAAAAGAAAGAAAGAAAGAAAACAAAAATAAAGAGAGGGAGGGGATGTAGGAAGTCAAGTTTCTGAGATACAAAGTGATGCTGACCCTCGTGCTGTCGTTCCGAGCGGGCCTGAGGGTCGTTTTAGGCCAAGATCCCCACTGACCGTCCCTTTGATTCCCCGTCGGTTAAAAAGGCTGGGGTTAATTCTCGTGCCTTACGTATTTTCAGGGGCGGGGGTGTCCGGCAGACTGTCCGTCCATTACTTCGGGTCTGAACGAAGAGTCCGATCCACCAAAAAGCGGCGGCGTGGCTGTGTTTTTACGTCCACTGTCCCACCGGCTCCTCTATTTCCTGTTTCCACCAGTCCCTTCCCTCGCCCTCACCCTGCCCCCCCCCCTCTGGTCTCTGGTGGGTTTTTTCTTGTTTTAGACCCATTCCTGCATGGAGCGTTTGCAGTACAGTATGTGGCGTGGCGTGCCCTTCCTCTTGAACTGCACCACAGTGTAGACCAGCACCAGCAGGCACAGCGCCAGCACGCAGGGGATGACGATGGCGATGGCCTTCACCGTGTTCGCCTCGTTGTCCAGCTCGATCACCACGTCCGAGTTGCCGTCGTCGGCCGGCTGGCGGTCCGGGTCGATGGGCGTCAACTCACAGCCCATGAAGTCCTTCAGGATGGAGCGGGGGTATCCGGGCTCCACCCGGAGGAACTGGTTGTTAAACTTCCAGTACTCCTTTCCCTTGTAGAAGTAGGTGAAACCTGGAGGAAGGAAAGGGAAATCTGTGAGGAACCTTTGGAACTGGTCCAATCTTTGTGGTTGTGTAAGTCAGGGGTGTCAAACATAAGGCCCATGGGTCCAAACAAAAAACGGGCAAAAAAAAAAATCACTAAAGTTAATTAAATAAGCATCAGACTGAACGCCTCACCAGCATACACGCCCTCACCGCTCACTCGCTCCTTACACTACAGGCATGATAAGCCTACACAATGACATATTCCCAAAATGCCATGAGACTGATGTCTAAGTATTGTTTTTCATCATCACACACCCCGTGTTATAAGATGACCATTGACTTACAGTGATTCCTTCCATTTCTTCTGACCCGGTCGTGGACATGGGTTCGTTGCTTGTCTGCTGCGCGTGCGTGGATTTCACATTCCTACAATGCACTTCGCGACAAATTTTCCGAAAACTATACATAAATACGTACATGTGTATATATATATATAAATATATACAACATAATTAGCTATTTATTATTATTATTATTATTACCACCTTGCTACTTGTTGTTTCTACTAGTACTTAACAATGTGCAATTGCCTGTTTTTTTCAACACTGTTTTCTATTTTTGGAATTATTAATTTGCTACTTTCTTGTAGTATTTCTTGTGTGTATATTCAGTGTTTCTGCTGGTTTGGAAGCTCAATTTCTTGAAGGTTTTGCCCAAATGATCAATAAAGTTCTATCTAATCTAATCTAATCTAATCTAATCTACTGTATTTAACTGGCAGCTCATTATCTTACAGACCCCAGAGGTTTATCTATGACGACTGGCTTTTATTTTGGTGGTACTGACCCCAACACCAGCTGTGACTGACTCATGGCTCTTATTTGTCATTTATTGTATTAAATTTCTGTTGTTTGTTCTTTTTTCTCTTTCAAGAGCAGGAAGTAGAGTTGTCCTGTAGTCCGGTGGGCAGATAAACCAGGAACTGAACTCCATTCAAAACCATAAATGGTCATTTGTACATCTCACATGGAGGCGGCAACGAATTCACACAAATACAACTCGAAGTGAGAGTACGTAGGACAATGGCACTGCACAGCTTTGATCAAACCAACCCAATGTGTGAATAAGGCGAAGAGACGAAAATAGATACTATATCAAATGGCTTTGGCCCAAAGTTTCTTCACAACCTGATTACTAGTTTCCGGGGATGTGTAGGCAGGGACAAACAAACCCCCCTAAACAGAACCCCATTCATCTGAGGTCATCTGAGTATTGTGATTAGCTGAAGAAATAAAACCGCTCTGGAGAGCTTTTTCCAAACTGGCAGCAACTTCTACCACATTTTTCTCCTACACTGAAAACAAATGAGGTGTAAAAAGGGTTATTTAGAGCCACGTAGATCCTGATGAGGGGGTTATTAAAGATAACAGAATGAATATTAAAAGGGAGCAGATTCATGGGAGGTGAGACCGGCTGAGCTGTGGTGGGTTGGGCTCAGGTCATCTCAGCCCTGGGGCGTCTGCTCTGAAATGTATTGCCTCACGCTCGGTATCATCATCGGCAGCGGCGTACTCAATTATGTCGAGTTTTCTGGGTCAATGTTACGAGCGAGTCACTTGACACGGCGTCTGCGATCCGACGGACTGGTCAAATGAAAGCAGGCTGACATGCACTGGAGTACAAACACATGTGACGGACATAAACACCCATGATTCCCTTGGATACCGCTCCACCCTTCATGCTCCGATTGATGCCCGCTCCACCTGGCCGATGCGCCCGCCGACGGATCTGGCGGCGGATCTGCAGCACAGATGGTGTGAGCGTTCAGCACCACCTGCCCTGCTTTTTCCAGCCCAGGCCCTGCCAAACCCACCTGGCATCACGCATCCAATGGGAGCAGTTTTTCCCCTCTTTACACTATCTAACTGGCCAAAGGGCGAGCTATTGAAAAATGATAAATCCCGCCTCCCAACTGGCGCCGACGGCCAACTGGCTTAAACCGGAACGAGTGCCCAGTGGTGGTCTTGTCCTTTTTGTTTTCCACAGTCCTGTTCCAACTGGGTCTTAAGGCATGCAAAGGGGGGGCCGACTGATTACGGAACATTTTCGTTGTGAAACAATGCATTTCTGGGCACGCTGACCTCTTTTCATCATTCATTTCCAAGACACAAATGCTTCCTCTCAGCTGGTTTCCCTTCGGTGTTGCATGTATGGAAGTGTGCCACCCGCTAAGACTCGCCGAAATAATTGGGGCAAATTTCAATCAATGCCACCCTGCTTATACGCCCCGGACGCCGAGGGCCCCAGTGCCAGCGACTGGTTGAAATCAATGTTGCCTGGCACGTGAACCGCGCTGTTGTTGCCAAATCAGAAAACTGGGCAGGACAAATCGTACCATTGCCTTTGTCGACGAAGGCCCCCTGTGGTGAGTCGGGCACGCCTCTCCACACCGTGATGGGCTTCGGGTAGCCGGGATCCATGGTCCTCATCTCCTCGTTGTAGCGCCAGTACCTGAACAGTAACAAATCACAGGAAGCAGGTGCTCATTTGTATGAACGCACACAGAACAGCAGGTTTATAATGTGCTATGTGGGCTTTTTGTTGAACATATCTGTTAAATTAGACACTGTTTATGTGCTAAATTGCAATCTGTTTGCAGGAGTTTACCGCCAACCAATGGAGCTGCAGTTTATATTCAGACTTTGATGGAATTCAGCAAAAGGAGTCTGGGTAATTACCACAGCTGTTGTTAGTTTGGAGATGGAAAAAAAAAAAATCATGTGTGAAAACCATTCCTGTTTCTATGCACTGAAACTTTATCCATGACGACCTGACTGTAACGACTTTTCTTGGAGAAAAAAAAAAAAAAAAAAAAGAAATCATTCACCATTGGGGAATTTCTTTTTGACTTCCATAACATACACTATAAAACTATACCATATACACATTAAAAAAAAAAAAAAAAAAAAAACTGTGAAAACACATGTTTAAAAGCTGACATCAGTACTGTCACCGTGGTTACCAACTGTGCTTCTTCTTCAATTCTTCCATTGATTTCCGGTGCAAACTGATTTAAAATTGATGAAATACTTGCACAGAATATTGGGACAATATTTGTGCAGCGTTCTTCTCTATATAGGCTCTCCTGGTCCGCCTGTGACACGGTGTTATTCTAACACAGGGTATTTCCTCTCAGTATCAGCACATCTGTTACTGTCAAACTCATGGCATTCCTGGAATTTAAGCCCATGTTGTGTAGAAAAATGTCTGAGCATATCGCTAGTGTTTCCACCTTGGCTTGAAATGACCGTTTTACAGACATCACAACAAATACTGCAGTTCCTTCTCATTCATCAATGTTCTACCTTCACATTTTACAGCGCTGCTTGCTGTATTTCCTCCAGATCATATCCAGGTTTTTATTTCTCTCAGGTGCAGAAGGTACCAGGCCTTTATTTGTATCAGAGTCTGGCCTTAACTTCTAATTTCCTCTAGTCAATAAGCAGAAGCGATCATATTTAGTACAAACCATGTGTAGTTTTGCACTGCTTAAAGTACTGTGACTACCTCCATAACTGTTCAAATAGAAAAGCCTTCAAGTGTTTCAGTGGATGGAATTTATTCAATGCTTTAAAGTGCTTTTATTTTGTTGGTTGTTTCTATTTCCACACATCAAACTGAGCTGAAAAGACACACACCTGTAGTGACCAAAACTGGACAAACTGGCTTGAAATGACCATTTTACATCCAAAACCACTGAATCTGCAACTGTTAATCAACTGTTTAACCCTATTTGACCAACATGAAGAGTCAGACAGTTTTCAGTGACCTAAACCAGAGTGTTCATGTGGATGAAAGTCAAAGACACATGAGAAAATAGATACCTGCCTACATGTTTAAATAGCATAAGCACTTGTGTTCCGACTATTTGGGTTGAGATTGTACCTGTTGTGTGTAGCAGAAAAGTTTATTTTACTAAATGTGTGAATAAATGAATGTATAATTCACAGTAAATTATGTTTTACTGACAGAAACGTTTTCAAAAACATGAAAATCACAAAAGTGCATGGATATCACACAAACCAGTTTCACTACAATCGTTCCAGTACCGACCGGTTAGTGACATCAGATCCAGTTTTTTATGTTTCCTCATGTGTTTATCATCTTACAAGATTATACCTATGAACATACTCTAAAATTCAACTGTGAGAGAAACTTTTCCTATACTTTATTAAGACTTTCACACAAAATTCAAGATTTTTAAAGACTTTCTAGACCTGCACAAGCACCCTGTACACAACCCTTTATGAGGTTTGTTCAAATCAAATGCAAAAGTGTTAATGCATATTTGACATGAAAGAGTTAATGCAAACAAAGCCATCTGTTCTACAGTTTATTCCCTAATCCAATGAGAATCAATAGGGAATCGAATTGATAAGTGATATTGATAACGGAACCTGAGTCGGTACATTCTTATGATTTTCCGCCCTCGTCCTCACCTGTCCCCCTTGAAGAAGTAGGTCTTGGCCACGTCCTCCCACCACACGGCGGTCTCGATACTCTGGGCCGGCATGCCATGGCCGAACTGGGTGATGTCCTTCGGGTATCCGGACTGCAGCACGGTGTCCTTAAACACCCAGTACTGCTTTCCTGCAGATCAAGAAAAGCAAGAAGGAAAGGATTAGAAGAAGGACAAGCCAGCAGCAGGGATGTCCCCCTGCAGGAGCAACACCCGCGAAGAACAAATTGACGACGGCAGATCCAAACCGCCAACAAACGGCAGGCGATAACCTGTTGCCTCGCATTACTGGAGTCCATGTTGACGTCCCCCTAAACTAAAATAGGACACGGACATGGTGACGGACTGTCCTTGCCCTTGCTTTAAGTTACTCTGGGAACTTTCAGAGCTGCTAAACTGAACTGGGAACTGCTCAGCGGAGATAAAAAGAAACAGCAACCACCCTTTTGGGGAAACTGGCGAAGTGAGTGAACATTTAGTTTCCAGACCGCTGGGATCCACACCTGAAAACAACAGCATTTCTGGAGCCGAGGCAGTGGACGTTTCAACCTTAGAGTCTTTTACTGTTATTACTTAAAACACATTAGTTATTTTTCTTATTAAACCCCACACACACACCCTTTCCTGTGGAGCTTTAAGGCTAAACAGCAGGTTTTGACACAACGTGACCTCAGGAAGTGCTTTTCTTCATCACTGGTGGGGGTGGGC
>JAPQRQ010000014.1:24023927-24035748 GCA_037367365.1 Apogon talboti | reverse complement strand
GTGTGTGTGTTTTTGTGTGTGTGTGTGTGTGTGTGTGTGTGTGTGTGTGTGTGTGTGTGTGTGTGTGTGTGTGTGTGCATGTGTTGCACTTTCACTGAGGTTGTAACCCGAATACCCAGCCACCTGCAGCAGTCTGCTGAGAAACCCCAAGACAAGGGGGACTTAGGCTCTGTCCAACTCTGTCTTCTGGGTCATGAATGCAGTCTCTGGGGGGAAGACAAAACAATGTAAACACATAAGTTCATTGTTGTTGCACACACTGTAAATGCAGACTAATGAAGCAAGACTGATGGACAGGAAGTGGCTCCTCCTGGATTTCTCAACATCCTTTTGTGTGTGTGTGTGTGTGTGTGTGTGTGTGTGTGTGTGTGTGTGTGTGTGTATATATATATATATATATATATATATTGATGCTGTCGTGTACAAAGGAAATTTATCTCAAATATAGTTCATATAGTTCATTTTGACATATACTGTGAACTTTAAATGCCCTTTAATCTTCTTGTGAACTACATGACGTCTGATACTTATTGATTGTGTGCATATATGATTCTAAACTCACAGTCAGGATCCAGAGCTTTTGTTTCTTGGGTCGCCAAAGCCCCCTCCGTGAATCTCCACCTTAAAGATAAAATATGTAAAAAGACAAGAATTCCATGGAAAAAGATTGAAAATGGATAAGATTAGAAGAAATTATAGTGTAATATGAAAATGATGTAAAATTTAGTTTATACAAACAAGCACTAATTGGCTTTTTACTTGTACTTTGAGTACATCTTGTGTGAAACGGTTGAATGTCATCACAGGTGTTTCTAGTCCTCCTTTGGTCTGTGCATCTACATTTATATAATAATAGTTTCATCTATACTCCAATTCTCCATATTAAAAGAATTACAGACTACCCAGTAAAATCAAAGAAAACTAAGTCAATATATAAATAAACAAGTGCCAGTGCACAAGTATAGCACATATAGAAACAACAGCAGCAAAAGTTATAAGTTCTTGATTTATTTTTAAGCATTAGCCCCTTTTCCACCAGATTCCATAGAACTTTTATTACCAGGAACTTATTCACCTGGGTAAAAGATTTCCTGGCAGTCTGTATACTTTAGTTTCCACCACACCTCAAAGTTCCTAAAACTCTATTCAGAGGAGGTTTGGTCATGTCCAGTCACAGAGTCAAAGATCTGCCGACGAGGTTCAGGCGGGTTCCAGCGTATCTGCTGAATATGCTCTGATGGACAGACAGATGAGTGCAGTGCACTTGTAGGAGTGAGCCCAACACGCTCAGCTCGGTTTGAGCTAAAGATGCTCAAAAGAGCGAATCCATTTGGAAAATGGAGCAAAAACCTATCGTATTGTGCAAAAACGTTTGATGGTGTCCAGCTTATTATCCAAAGCGTATTCAGACGGACAGACAGATAACTGCAAAGCACTCATAGGAGCAAGGCGGACATGCTCCAATGAGTGACTTTAAACACTCAAAAGAGTGTATTCGTCAAATGGACATCGTCATCTGTCCTCTTTCATAGCTTCTCTTCTTTTGCTCCATTTTCCAAATGATAAAAACACAAACGAAGTGAATCTTGTAGAAATAGAAGGAACACGTCTGCAGCTGCACACTGGCTGTAGGGGTTGAATGGAAGTGTTCCACCAATCAGCATTCTTCAGCACACAGCCCCACCCCTAGAGTTCAAGGGAATCTGAGAAGCCCCACCCCTAGAGTTCTGGGGAATCTGAGAAGCCCCACCCCTAGAGTTCTGGGGAATCTGAGAAGCCCCACCCCCCTACCAGAACCTTTTTTGGGGAAAGTTTGGGGTGGAGGCAAAGTTTTTTACCTGGGTAATTTTGGTGGAAACACACTGAGGTTTTTGAAAGTTCACGGTAAAGTTTCTGCAGTGGAAAAGGGGCTGTAAAGTGTCCATATTTGCACCAGAAGTTGGAGGTGGAGTGAAACTTTATAAGCCAATACTAATTTACTAACAAACATCCTCATGCTAAATATCACTGGACAATTTCAGCTGCTTAATAAATGCTAATACATCCAGTGGTATTTGACAAGTTATGTACACACCGTAAACTGGCAAATTACAATAACACCTGATAAAAGAATGATATGATTGTTATTGAGGCATTGTGATAGATGAGGAGTTCTCCAGTCTGTCATGAAGCTCAACCACGGACCTGACACACATGCATTTGCACATCTCTTCTTCTTTATTATGTCAAAACCGAAGTGTAAGATATCCACACTCCTCAATCATGTCTCTCATCTCTATTATCTCAGCTGAAGAGTCCAGTCTGCTGAACCACAAGGCTAACTGTTGTTGACATCAGGAGAAGGTATGACGACGTCAGAAACATGATTGGTTCATAGTGATACACATGATCAAAGCCTAAGCTAATCAGTTAGCCATTCCAAACATACCACACTGGAACCTTCTCCTTTAACCTCTCTATTCCCACCACTTTGTAGTTTCAACAATAAAAGTTTTGCCAATATAGGAATGGTATACCTTGTTAGAAAGCATAGATTCTTCATAATTAAGTTGCTAAGTTTATTTTGTAGTATTCCTGAGTATCAAAACATAATTAGCCTGGATAGTGATCAGTGCTAATGGAAGTAGAATATGAGTTCAGGTTGCATTTTAGCCACAAAATAAAAACTGACATTTTCTGAAAATAGAGTTTATTACCTTTGTCATTGTTTAATTTTGACCTTGTGGTTCTTCAGTTATGAGCTTTGGAACTTGCTATGGTAAACAGGTGAAAATGAACACAGATTAGGTGGGAAGGAACTGGTTAATCATTAGCATCACCCTTACTTGTGGGCGGCTGTGGCTCAGGAAGTACAGCAGGTTGTCCAATAACTGGAGGGTGGGCGGGACCTGCTCCGTCCTAGTTATGTACCACTGTGTCCTTTGGCAAGGCACTACACCCACCATGCCTCCAGTGTCACTCACACTGGTGTATGAATGGTGGTGGTCTGCCCCAGGGCAGTGCTGGCTGTAGATGTAGTTTACCACCACCAGACTGTGGACTGGAGTCAGTGAATGACGGGCTTGGACGGCCAAGAAAGGCACTACATAAATCCAATCCATTACTAGGATTATGTACATTTTGAATAATGACATTGTGCAGGAATAAAACTAAACTAAACAGTAAGTTCTGGCGACATAAAGATAAGATGAAATGAACAATGGATGCACTGACACACTCCTGACATAGTCCCCCCCACCCCACCCCCCTTATCTTACCCACACCTGCAGCAATCATGTCACAGGGGAGGCCAACGGATCAGGCAGACGTTTGTGTTTGGTACCTGGCCACCTGTCAGTAACAGAGTGGCTTGCTGACTGATGGCTGATGGGAAATGAGCTTACCGCATGCTTGGAAATGAGCTGATGACAGCCTGATGTGCTCGCCTGGATCCACTGCCTTCACACTCACAACAGCACTGCGGTGTCGGAGCATGTATCTGGTGGTACAGTGGAATGTTACAGAGACAACAGCTGACATTAGATAGCCAGTTGAGTCAAACCGAGGGAAAAAAGGAAGAGCGTTTTTTTTTTAAAACCTAAAAGATTTCAGGATTTCAAAAGAAAACCTGGAGTGGAGGCCCCACCAGATATCCTTTGCATTATACAGATGGTACCAAAGTTTCATCTGCCGCCTTCCTGGAGTTTGAAGTTGATCTTACACACTGTACTGGTGGATAATATGGACAGACATATTCAGTTTACCCGCTAAGTATTGCTGGTTTTTTCTGCAGTGTGCAGCTCACACAAAATGGGAGGCTCTTTTATTAATTTATTTATTTGACAGGGACAATGCAGTCAGACATAATTACAAGCTTGCAGCTGATGTGATACATATAAGTTTATAGCTAGTGCTAATTTACAACTCCTGTCCCTGGTTGGGCCTTTAAAAACACCATAGTACAATACAATAAAAACAAAAACAAAACAAAACAAAACTTTGTTCATTGGTCAAAGAGAGCAACACCTTGGCCTCCAGATGTCTCCATTTCAAGACAGTCATCCCCCTGAAATCTATCACACAGCCGAGGCTGAATGTGGCCCCCAGCCCTGAGCCGGGACTCTGCAAAAGAAATGAATATTTACACTCCAAACTGGAAAACAACTGCAGTAGTAAACATGTTCTTTGGAAACTAGAGCATGTTGCTCTTTACTTTCCAGTATGCAAATCAAAGAGAACAGGCAAAACATGCAATGTGACACCTGACATACAGACAAACATGATGGAGCTGATGATTCAGGCAAGAGATTCAATATTCACAACATATGCCTCAACATCAGTGTTGATGTGATTTTCAACTGAGGTCTAAATGTAATGATTAGAGGAGAAATACAGTATGATCGTATTGGTTTGATACAATAAGCAAAAATTATGGGGAAATATGATTAAAATAAATGGTGACAAAAGTAAGACCAAATATGTGCAGACACTGGCCATAAAGCGGTTGTGTCACCTAAAGCCACCGGTGCAAGGAACGGGAAGAAGCCTTGGTTTAAGTCTCTTATGTTACCTCAGGCCTTTGTGTGCTCAGTGTTTGGTTTGGTGCGGTTAAAAAAGCAAAAGAGTTGGCTGGACTGATGCTTTCTTTAAGAGTTGAGATGTGAATCCAGAGGGTTTTTTCTGGCAAACAGTTGAAGCAGCGATCAGACACCATAAAACCTTTAGTAACTTGATTTTTCTTTTTATCCTTGAGCACGTTGGTTGCACAGTACAAGAAAGGGAACAAGACACCGGAATAAAGGAAAGCCCCTTAGTGGACTGTGTTTCCTCCACATTTAGTAAGGTTCCCCGAACTCAGGGGTGTCAAAGTTCAGGGGCTGCATTCAGCCCAATTTGATCTCCAGTAAAATAACAGCATATAAATAATGACAACTCCAAATGTTTCTGTGTGTTTTAGTGCAATAAAACCCCAATTAATTATGAAAATATTTACATTTACAAACCATCCAAACAAAAGAGATGTGAATAACCTGAAAAAATGAAATTTCCTAAGAAAAATAAGTGCAATTTTAACATTATGCCTCAACTTATCATTTATACATGTGCATTACGGATCGGATCTACACGGGCACAAACAGGGTTGGGGAAACTACTTTACAAGCAGAGCTTGTAAAACTGCAAGTATTTCAGTACACCAGTAGTTCAAACAAACAACAAAAGGTCCACCTCTGAATGAACAGTTAGTGTACCTGCTTTGTTAGGTACCATGAAGTAATGGTACTAATGTAAGTACTGATGTTCAAAGGGTTAATGTGGATGTGGACAGGTGTCTGGATCAGCACTGATGTTGGTCTAATGTTCTAAAATACATGTTCCTTTCACCTTACATGTGTTTTTCTTGTATTTTTTTTGTATTTACTTTTTTTTTTGCAACTTATGGGTAACAAACCAAATATGGTACACATTTTTAATTTCAGAGTATTTCTATGAGTGGACTATAAAGGGTTAACAGGGTACTTGGTCTTTATCCAAATAAAAATTCCAGACTTTTTCAAAACTGCTATTTTTTTCCCCAATACCTTGACTTTATGTACTTTTGTACTTGTGTTCCTACCTTTTTGGTTGAGGTTGGACCTGTTGTGTGTTGTAGAAAAGCTCATTTATCACCATTTATTATTTATATTTCTCTATTTCTGATATAATAGCCTTTGAATTTACTCCGAGCTTTGATGAACAACTACATGATCAGTGAACTAAATACAGGAAAATACATGTTTTACACAGAAAAAACTCAAACTAAAAAGGATAATATGACAATAAACAGAGGTAAAACACTTAAGAAAGGTTGAATATAGAGGAAAAAGTACGTGGGAACTGCCTTAAAAGTAATGGTGGGCCTTTATGGGTTAAATTACAAAAACAATCTTGAGCATCAGTTGAAGTGGTGTTAGTGTGTCGTCTGTTGAGTAAATAAACCACCTCGCTCTGATTGAGGCCACTTATGGCGGTCCTTTTGTCTTCTCGAGTGCTTTTGCAGACGGATGGAAACTCAAAGGAAACAATCCCACTTCCACATCGACACCAGCTGACCCCGGTGCAACGCTTTCCCACAGGTTGTGGATTCCAAAACCCCTCGCGGTCATCGAGGAATAAAACTCTGGTTTCATTTGACTGTAAAACCCACGTCGCTGCATGCGTGACCTAGTTTAAGGACGAATAAATAAAGGAATGCACGCAGCCGGAAACGACAAAACCGCCAAATGTACGCATCCCAACCTGCTTTGAGGCCGCATCAAATATTAAAGTCCATGTTGTGCAGTGATAATGATTCCGGATGCAGCTCCTGCTATAATAGTACCTGCATGCAGGGAGAACAGTGGGGAGGCCAAAGCTAATTAGTGCTTCCCTACAGCAAACGCTGTATGTGGCTACATGGAAACTAGCACACACCTGGGGCAGCCGTGCATTTGTTAGACTTTCCAAATGCCAGCGTTAGGTTTTTGTTTCTGTTTTTTTGGATTATTTTCCAGCTTCTTCGGCTCAAAGTTTGAAGGAGAAAGAAAAGGAGTTGGTAAAGGAGGAAAAACACAAGAAGCTCAGATCTAAAACCAGTGATGGTCGTTGTATTGATCACAACGTACACGATATGGACAAAAGTATGTGGACACGTTGAATTCAGGTGTTTGTTTTCCAACAGGGGTCTGGGATACAAAACAATAATGACAAATGTCATCATATAGTTTTATATTCTGATAAATATCATTGCATTGGTTAGTTTGGTTTAAATTGTTATCTTCGTTTCCAAAATGCCTCAGTGATGTTTTGACTTAATTTCTCTCAATATTGATTTGTTTTTATCCATGACTATGATTTTAAATGTTCTACCTCTAAATATATCTGTAAATAATAATGTTCTATCACAACTAACCACCTACTTTCTTCACATCTCACTGAGGAAGAAAAATCTCCCATTAAACTTTATGGAAATATTGACGTTTACAAACTATATGGACAAAAGTATTGGGACACACCATATCTACAGCTGTAAGATGTCCTGTTCATGATGATGTCAGATAAAAACATACATTTTTCCTTCAAATTTAATGGTAGATTTTTCTTCCTCAGTGAGATGGGAAGAAAGTAGATGGTTAGTTGTGGTAGAAAATGATTATTTACAGACAGAGCATGAGGAATATTTTAGAAATTTTGAGGTAGAACATTTAAAATCATAGTCACGGATAAAAAAAAAATCAGCTTTGAGAGAAATTAAGCAAAAGCCGTCTCAGAGGCATGTTGGAAGCAAAGACAACAATTCTACAACTTGGGTGAAACAAGTCGCTTTTTTCAATGCTATAGCTGTAATCATAGATGTGCTAATGCTAATGTTAAAGACAGGTACATATGGGTTATTTATCTGTGTCACATCCACAGTGCTGATGAAGATGTAAAGTTGGTCCCTAATGCTAATGCTAATGACTGTGTGTGTATTAGGTTGGGTAAGATGCAGAGACTGTCTGAAGTATAATGAAGTGAGCTAATCTAACCTGACCTGGTTTCATATTGATGTCTTTCTGCTTGTAGATCATACAGGTACTGTACGTCGCATCAGCATCACATCTTAACACCTTTGAACGCAACGACATCGCAGCATAATCCAGGCTTTATATCCTTACAACAACCTGGTATCAGTGTACTCATGTTGCACAGCTGCTCGTCGGACCTTCAGACTCATTACAGATTTCTTCGTTCCCTCCGATGTGAGATAAAAGCAGCGGCTGCGGGCGAACGTGACGCCTGGAGGCCAGACCACGTCCACGTCCCAAACAAATACATATGTGAGCACGCTCCCGTCGCATTACGTAACCCTAATCTGTCAGAGAGCACCCTCTGCTTTCCAGCGGGGTTTCCTTCCCTTCCCTCCTCCTCCTCCTCCTCCTCCTCCTCCTCTTCCTCCTCTTTCACTCTGCAGCTGCTTCTCCTCAAACACTCCCTGCTCTCATCTGCACTTCCACTTTTTATCAAACCCGCTCATTTCCCCTCATCACACGGAACAATCATCATGTGTTAAAAAGAAAACCGAATTTGGGGGGGTGTTTTTCCATCGCTAATATTCAGTCCCAATTCAGCCGCAGGTCACTGATCCACTAGATTATATTCAGCATGTAATACTGCTTATACATTTATCCTCAAGGCAGAGCAGAAATAAAAAACAAGCACACTTCTTAAGGATTATCCCATGAAATATGGAGCTGGAGGAAACCGGCGGTGTAGTAAATGTAGAAAATATGACATGATTGGGGCGACTGACCTGTGTAAACCAGCACAGAAACCTGATCTAAATGCAATATGTGTCCCTCATGTAACTGGAATTATCAACTTAGAGATGAGATGTCATGCATGTAGGACAGTTCTGCATTTAAGCGACATGTTCTTTATGTGTGAACTCCGGCTGAACCTCTAGATGTTCCACACATGTAAAGATTATTAACTGAGGTTGGTTCACCAAGAGGAAATTAGGTCATGGAGTGGGAAAAAAAAATAAAAATCTGTTCATACGAAGGACGCCTTGATAATTATCAGAATAAATGTGAAATCATCACTGCTGATCTTATCTGTGTTATCTGAGGTGTTAAATTATTCAGAAAAGACACAAATGAGATGGAAACGACATAAAAGAGGTCAACAAAATAATGGAAATGATGCAACAAGATGGAAAGGACAGGAAAGAAGCAACAAAACAAAGTAAAATATGCAATGACGAGAAAACACGCAGATGGAAACAATGTAGAAAACCGAAAAACAAAAAAACTATGTAAAATGAAAAGTCACAACGAGACGAAACCACTGAACTGTGCACTAACTATACTTTAGTCTAGTTTAACCATCCTTCACTTGGCTTTATTATCTTTTAGTTCATTTTATCCACTTTTTAATTTATTTTTTTCACCTGTTATACTGGTTTAACCAACCTCTAGTCTGTTAAAACCATCTCTTTGTTTGGTTTTACTATACTTTAGCCTAGTTTAACCATCTTTAAGGCTGAGTTCACCATGAAATATTTTAGTGTTACAATTCTTTGGACTTCTTTTACCAAATTTTAGTCTGTTTTACCATCTTTTAGTTTAGTTTTACTGCCTTTTCTACTGATTTAACCAACCTCTAGTCTGTTAAATCTGTGTCTTAGTTTGGTTTTAATATACTTTAGTCTAGTTTAACCATCTTTCAGTCGGGCTTAGCATCTTTTATTTTGGTTTTATTACCTTTAAGTTAATTTTATCCACTTTTTTGTTTAGATTTGCTATCTTTTAGACTGGTTTAACCAATGAGCTTTATACTTTATTCAGTGAGGAACACATTCTGTGGATACAGTGTTGACTCATTGGTGGTTTTGGTAGAACTAAGTGCGTTCTGGTACCAGACCGCCCCCTGCTGGTCAGAGTTTGGAACATTAAATAGAACCAACCAAAAAAGGTACCCACCTGTACGTGATATGTTTGTGTTGCCACTTCTGTCCTGTGAGGGCGTACCGCCGTTTCCTGACATTGAATTTTGATGCTCCTCCTAACTGATCAGGAACTCCACACCTGGGCTTCTTCATCCACCTGCAAAACGATCAGCATCACCATCAGAATCGCCTGTTTTTCCTTAAACGCTCTCATGCAAATGGATGAAGACGGATACAGACAAACAAACAGACTCAATGTTGCACAACCACACTTGACTCGAGGCTATTTCTCTGAACACAACCCATGCAATCACAAACAACATCCACCCAATCCAGTGAATAAATAAATAAATAAATGTTACACCTCACCTTATTGTGTTATCGCTACATCAACAATGTGAAGCAGAGGGTAATAAAAAACAACAACACAGTGTTAGCTTCTCACATTTCAGAGTGTTTCTGCCCGGTGGTTGGACAGCTGTTCGCTACCACCTCATCGCTACGTTACAGTTCAGTGGCCAATTTCAGCTCAACGCTATTTGTAGTACAGATGGTATTTCAGTGTTGGTGGGGACAAATGTCACTGAACACTGTTTTAGTAGATTTGCAGGTAAAAAAAAAAAAAAAAGCAATATCTGGTTGAAGCACATTAGTAAAAGTGGACTGAAGTGGGTTTTGAATGGAATGCACAGTACATTTACACATATAATCAGATGTATTCAGCATAAATGGTGCTATTTCATTGATGGAAATGGGTTAAATGTGTACACTATGTGGACAAAAGTATGTGGACATGTTGAATCCAGGTGTTTCTTTTCTAACAGGGGTCTGGGATACAAAACAATAATGACAAATGTCAGAATATAGTTTTATATTGGACCAATATCATGTCATTGGTTAGTTTGGTTTAAATTGTTAACTTTGTTTCCAAAATGCGTCAGAGATGGTTTGGACTGAATTTATATCAACATTGTGTTTTTTGTTTGTTTTTTTTATCCATGACTATGATTTGAAATGTTCTACCTCTAAATTTCTGTAATATTTTTCATGCTCTGGCTATAAATAATAATTTTCTACCACAACTAACCATCTACTTTCTACACATCTCACTGAGGAAGAAAAATCTCCCATTAAACTTTAAGAAAATATTGATGTTTTTATCTCAAATCCTCTTGACCAGGACATCTAACAGCTGTAGACATGATGTGTCCCAATACTTATGTCCATATAGTTTAGAAATAAATATTTCCCTAAAGTAAGAAGTGAGGAGTGTTGGGGTGGGGGGGGGGTGGGGGTGTAATAAAGTCTTGTTCTGTCCTCCAATAACACACTAAGGTTGAAATGTTAAATTTCTATTTGTGTCCTTTAAAGGGTTAACCAGTGCAGAACATACACTAACAGAGCTCTTCCTTCAAACCCATGTCATCTCTGCTGTAGGTTTATCATCCAACATAATAAATAAATAAATAAGCTTGGCTCTCCTCCCTCTTTGTATTAATACATTTTGCAGCCTCTGATCTGACGACGGAGGTGAACGCCGTCTTTGATCAAATTAAAACGCCCACTTAATCCACGTCAGGGTAACTTTGTGTCTGCGCTCGCCTTCAGAATGTAAAACAGGGGAAAGAATAAGAGGCTGTTTGTCCCGTCGTCATTGGGGAAGAATCTAGACGGCTTTGTGGATCTGGACAATTAACTAAAAAACAATAAACGGCCGGAACGTCGGCGCTCTTTCCTCATTATGACACATTTGACCTGTGGTTCGTGGTTGTTCGGTTCCATTAAATACACACCGATGTTTGGGCCCAGTCTTGTCTTTTCACTAAACATATGTTCATTATGATCCCGTTCAGCTTAACCCTTAAAGACCTAGAACTATTTAAAAGGAATAAAAGTCACCATGGTCTTATTTGACGTCTTCATTCCTTCATAAAAGAGGAGGTGATACTGTTGTTCCTCCATCATCATGTGTGATAAAACTGAAAACTGCACCGTCCTCACCCACTGAATCATCAGCTGTGGAGTCATCGACCATATACCAATGCTGAAAAGGCTTTATACTCATTCCGAAACATAGATCTGTGGGAAAATGAATTAGACGTAAGGGTTAATAAAGCTGTTAGATTCTCCTGTGATGTTCCTACAACGTGTGAGACGCCAAAAACCCCAACACACACATTCATTTTATCTTGTCTAATTCTGGGCTCATGGCTTTTTTTCTACATTTATTATCATATTTTCCTTTTGCATTTCTCAGTGTAAACCAGGTATTTTCCTATATTTAATTCACTGATCATGTAGATGTTCATTAAAGCTTAGAGTAAATTCAAAGGTTATTATATCAGAAACAGAAAACCTGTCATTAACTGAACATAAACCCAGTGTGTCCATCCACTG
>JAPQRQ010000014.1:23982104-23993354 GCA_037367365.1 Apogon talboti | reverse complement strand
CCAGGTGTGCTGGAAGAGGGAAATATCTAAAACATGCAGGGACACCGGCCCTCGAGGACCGGAGTTTGACACCCCTGGATTAGTGGATCAGCAGATATTAAACAGTTTAGATCAGTAGATGGTTTTGGTCGACGGTGGATGTTTGGGTCTTTAAGGGTTAAACTTTATCAACAATGAATCGCATTGTCACAATCATTTCATGAGAAGAGGAAGACTATTTAATTCTCACTTTCTGGGCAACATCTTTATGTCCATCCACCGTCGTCACATCTGTACAGAAATACCTGCAGTACCTCTATCCACTGATCCTGAGCGCCTCATTTCATTGAGTTCCATAGCTTAGGGGCATGAACTGGAGATAGTCAAAGGACTGGAAGTACAATCCCAGAGCCCTGTTTTATTCTGATTCACTGTGACCTGGTATAAAAGTATAATTACAGTGATACAGCAGAATGAAAGTAGCAGCTCTCCAGTTCTGTGCAGCTCAGTCGGTGAAGCTTGTTATTGCAGAAGCCTGTGGTTTTCTCTCCACAGGATACGACCGATGCCAAAAATGCATGTTTCCTTTGAGCGCGCTCACCTGGCTCAGCAACATCGGCGAACGCGAACCGACTGATCTGCGGCAGAGGTCGCTCACTGCAGAAATGAAATGTACTTCAGCATGTTGTCAAAAATGAAAACAACAGAGGCCGGGGAGGGAATCCCATCAGGGAGGAACTGGGAGTTTGGATTGGATTACAGGTCATTTTCCAAACATCCCCTCCCTCAGTCTGAACAGGAATCAGCTGGGCTCCTCTGGTTCGCAGGAAAACTACTTTTAGAGTCTTTTCTTCTCACTCGACAACACTGAAGCTCAAACCAAGGCCACGTCTCTGGCCTTGGAGGGCTGTAATGTTCCTCAGCCTTTGGATGGATGATGCATTTACTACCATGAGGATCTTTTTCAATATTTCTCCTGCAATCTGTATTTCTAAAAGAAAAATATAGATATTAGATGTTATTTAATACAAGTAGAAGTGTTACTATTAACCCATAAAGATGGATATTACAAAAGTGCATTTTTCTCTCTATTTAACCTTCCTTAAGTGTTTTATCACCATTTATTATAGTATTATCCTCTGAATTTAGTATTTTTTTCAGTGAAAATCAGGTATTTTCCTATATTTAATGTACTGATCATGTAGATGTTCATAAAAGCTCAGATTAAAGTTCAGTGTTATTATAACAGAAACAGAGAAAACTGAAGAAAAAGTGACATATCAGTAAAATCATTAACTGAAGATTAAGCAAGTGTCTCCGTTCACTGTTATTTATTAAACTCCATGGGTTTTACCAGTGAATGTTGTAGAAGATGACGGTATTTATGGCCAAATGAACGTCCAAATGACTATGGAAAGATGATAAACTGCATTTTACACCACTTATTTACATGTATTGATAGAATTAGTGGATCAACAGGTATTAAACAGTTTAGATCAGTAGATGGTTCTGGTGGATGTTTTCTCTTTGAAGGTTAAGTTAAAACCCACTTCTATAGAATAAAATAGTCTGTCCACAAAGGACACAAGATCAAAATTAAATAATGGGACAATACCTTCATAAAAGATGTGATATAAAGTATACAATGACAAAAACATTATAATAATAAATATTAAGTAAATACTAATTCATTGCATTATTTGGCAAATTTAGACACAGTAATTTATCCTTGGGGTTTTGAACTGAAAAAGTCCCAAACCACAGTTTTAAATGAACTGCACACTGTCTTAAAACAAACAAAATGATCAAAAAAAGAAAAAACAGAGAGAGGGTGTTGTGGTATTAAAATGACTAATGTCTTCTTCTTCTTTTTTTTCCATACAGATCCTGAAACATCCAGACAGATGACTGTTGTCTAATCTGCATTATAACATTTGATTTCAGCCTAATTAATGTGTTTTTCTTTGACAGTAAAGACACTTAAAACAATTAAAATGTACCTGTTCTGACTTGCACAAGATGTGACCAATAAATCCCACCGCCAATCTGGACGCCGGCCCAGTCGCCGACAAATCACCCGGAAACCGACCAGAATAGAGAAGCGTGGGACCTGGTAATTATACTGTATTACCTCTGCTCCCCCCGGCCGTTAATAGTACATTTCATGATTTTTATAAACCCTCGTCACCTTGAGTTAAATAAAGGCTCTGGAGTGGATTTAATGGCGCATTTCGACAGGATGTGTCACCCTGCTGTTTCAGAGTATGAACACCCGCTCCTCCAAATGTTCGTTTTACCGAGGAGGGCATTTGGGAGGCCGTTCAGTTAATGCCCTCTGGCAAAGCACCTGGTTTAGACAGGTTCCCATTAAAACTGTATAAAAAGTCCTGGCCTGGAATGTGTCCTGTTTAATGCACGAGTCTCTGGAGGAAAAGCGTAGTGAAGAAGACAACGCTGACGCCGGAAAAACATCAGCCCTCATCAGACTGATCGCAGTCACCGCTGAACCTGGAGGCGGGTCACGGAAACACAACGCCGACATGCTGCTCCAGGAATTACACAAATAAAAACTTAACATAGAGTATCACAATAGAGTCTCTCATCTAATGTCAAACTCATTTTAGTTCAGGGGCCACATTCAGCCAAATTTGACCTGAAGTGGACCGAACAAATAAAATAATAAGTCAAATAATAACATAATAACATATAAATAATGTCAACTGCAAACTTCCCTCTATGTTTCAGAGTGAAAAAAGTAGGGAAATGTTTACATCTACAAACGAGCCTTTAAAACAATGTGAATAACATGTACAATCTGAACAATCTTAAGTAAAATAAGTGTAATTTGTATCATTTACATATGTGCATTAGAACTTATAGATCACAGTGGATTCAGATTAGATTTTGTTGTGAAATGATTGTTTTGGTGTAAATACAGTAAAATTACATGAAAAAGTTTATATTTAAAAAAAGAAAACAATGGAGTTGTCAGTATTTATAGGTTAATATGGTAGTCTTATCTTATCTATTTTATCTTATCTGGGTTAATTGTCCTGTTGGTTACCTTAACTTCTATTACTAATACCTCATGTTTAACTTCATTGTTGCATCTTTATTGTCCTGCTGTTTATAGTTATATTGTTTATAAATATATTCTATTCTATTGTTTTTATTTTTTAGGTATTTTTTTCTACTATGTTCATTTTGCACTGTGGGGCCTTAGAGTTTTGGAATTTCAGTTTTCTGTATTTGACATACTGTACATATGGCAAAACTGGCAATAAACCTGACTCTGACTTGACTTTGCCTTTAACCGGTGAAGATCTGGAGTTGGTCCTGGAGAGCCTTCGATGTGTGCTAATGCTAATGCTAAGGCTAATGCTAATGCTAGGTACTGTGTGTGTGAGTATTACAGGTAAAATGCAGAGCCTGAATTTCCCTACAGGGACAATTAAGCGAGTTAACTTTTAACTTTTTAACCTTCGAAAAAAAACAACAAAAGCAAGAATGAGAAAACAGAAGGAAACATAAACGGGACAAAATTCAGCTGGGAATAACAATTACACTCTTAAGTTACATAGTCACGTAACAGAGTCAAGGAGACTCCAAGATCAGGCAGAAAAATAAACCATAACACCGTCAAGTATTTCTCAGAAAATAACTCCACAACCAATATTCCAAACTAAATGATCACAAGCATTTTTAAGTATTTAGCATTCTTTAAATTATTGATGGCAAACAGCTCATTAAAAGCCTGACCCTGTACTGCACAGACTTGGTTCTAGTTACGCAGAGATTCTACCCAACACAAACACCAACAAACTCCACATCAGACACAAAACAGACGTGATCACTGTGTGCCAGTTCGTTAAATATCCTCGCTTGTACCGTGACCGGCAGTAACATCCAGCCAGCAACAAAGCAAACCCCTGCTGCTCCTGAACCCAATCCCATCATGCATCTGTTTGTACAATAACTCAATGAATTGTCGAGCACGAACGAAAACAAAGCACAACTACTGTACGTCCTTGTCAAGCCTCAACACCTGCAGGCAAGTTGGTGTTGTGTTGATGCACTGTTACTTTCTTAACTTCGGTTTTCTTCCTGCAAAACAGAAGATCATCCTTCGGTTTTCTATGTTCTCATGTGGTCTGCAAAGTGAAACACAACTTCACGACACTAACAGTTCTTTCCCGATGACTTTGGATGACACAGAAGCGGGGTGTCAAACATGTGGCCCGGGGGCCAAATCTGGCCCGCCAAAGGGTCCAGCCCAGCCCGTGGGATGAATCTGTGAAATGCAAAAATTACACTAAGATATTAACCATCACTGTAGCTCAGGTTCCACATACAGACCAATTCAATGTCAAATGGGTCAGATCAGTAAAATAAGATAAGATAAAATAAGATTTTAGAGACAATTGCAGTCAGCCACTTAAATATTAAGATAATAAAACATAACAACAGTCAAGCATTGTTTTTTTCTGCTATAAAAAATGTTTTATTCAATAAACAGAAGCTCCTAAACCCCAGTTTGGCAGAAATTGACAACTTCTATTTTTTGGTAACACAACGATATGTAAAATGTGGATGAGAACACTTACTAAAGTTATATATTAGCAAACTACTTACACTATTTTCACATCTGCTAGTAAAGTAAGTTTTGGAGCCAGAAGTGACCATATTTGGACAAATATGGGTGGAGATGATGATGAGTCAGTTAATGCTAAATGCTAATATATTTGTACCACAGTCACTAAAACTAAACTAATAACAATAACAATGATCAGGAATTGTTTTTTTTCTGTTGTAGAAAATGTTTTATTCAATAAATAGAAGCTCCTAACTCCAATTTGGCAGAAATTGATAACTTATATTTTTTAGTAAAAGAACGATACTTAAAATGTGGATGAGAACACTTACTAAAGTTATGTATTGGCAAAGTACTTACACCATTTTCACATCTGTCATTATTTCTTAAAAGTGATGGTCTGTCTGTCTGTGTTATTGCATTAAAGTACATTCATACAACATTATTTTGGCAGTGGAAGAGTCGGTAAAAACTTAACATGTTATAATTAATATTTTTCTAAGTTTGGGTCCTGAGGAGACATTAAATTTAAGTTTTAGGTCTAGTTAAGTTTTTTGGTAGAATCATGCCGTAAACTGCCATTGTTGTCTGACAGATGTACTTTCTGATGTATCTTTAAGACAATAGAAGGGATAATAATCTGTCAGCTTTCCTCTCTGGCTAAAAATAAGAGCAATAAAACATAATGAGTTGTTGCATATCACCTTCAATACAATCACATTTCTGTTCTCAGAGAAAAGCACCACATTTGAGAGATGATTACAGCCGGTTGTGCTTCCTTTTTCAATGCAATGGAAAAAGCTCTTTCAGCAGACGCATGATTTCAACATTATATCCAACGAACCGGAAAACGTCTTGCCACTAGCCAGCAATATTTGTAATGTAGCGTTCAGTGGAAAATATTTTATTACTTAGAGCCGAAAGCCTTCCGACGTTCCCTTCTGAAAAATGTGGAAAGGATCATAAAACAACAGGTTGCTCTACAATTATTTTTTTATCTCTCCTTTAGGCGAATTGTTTGAGGAACACGCCGAACTTGCTGAAACCCTGGATGGTAACCGCCGCCGCCGCCGCCGCCACTTGGATTCGAGGTAAACTTTTAAGATGACAGTGCACCTACGAGGGCAATAATAATAAACCTGATCTTAATACGCAGAGCGGAGTTATGAGGCCGCCGCCATAAAAAGACATTAACCCCCTATTGTTTGTGTCGGTCGCTGCAGGCAGGAGCCGTGAAAGTGGCGAGAGGGAAAAAAAAAACACCTAATCATCATCAATAAAAAGCTAATACACCGGCGCTTGTGTTGCAGTGGCAGTTATGAGAGGACATGAAGACTTTATGGAGTCAGAGTCGACCACGGCGTAAAAACCAAACCGATGTGATGGCCTCAGGGGGAGCGGGTGTTTACGTCCGAACCGGTGATACCTTGGGGGGTTATGGGTGTTATCAAGCCCAGACACTCTGCAGGAGGCTGTCAGAACCAATCCAACCCACGGACGTACTGTATATTTTCGCCGAGGTCATGGCGTGCACGTATAGGAGCAGGCAATTGAGTAGAATTTGATTCAACAAGCGAAACGCTCTGCAGGTAGAAAACGCCACGGCTGAGACACTTCACAATTTAGCTCAATATGTGCAGTGAGCTGAGGCTCAGCTAAAAAAAAAACAAGTCAGAGAAGTTGTAGAAGTCCAAACCACCTCTCGAGAATGCTTTGTAAGGGGTAAATAACATCGCCAACATTGCATCACATTCTCCTGACCTTCACATTAAGATTACAAACATTATCCAGACGTATAGTAACAGTGAATGGGAGTACAACAGTAATAATTATTAATAGAATGTTAGAATTAGCTCTCTTTTTCAGTAATTTAACAAATGACCTATTCTTCTTTTTTATGGACTGTAAACATTTACTCAGTTGTTCTCAAACTTTTTACAGTGGAGTACCCCCTGAAATGCATTTTTTAGCCAAGTCTGGTACCTTTACATATATTTCAACAGGAAATGGTTAAAAGCCAGTCAACAGTGTGTTCTGGTCCGACGGCCTGTTTATGACCTGATTTGATTGGTTCCCTTTTAAAACCAGCCATATAGTTTTATCTCAGTAATGTCCTTCAGCTGATGGGTACTGTAGATCTCAGCAAACATCACTATTTTTATGCTAGGTGCTGAATTTGGGCAATTTCCAGAGGACTCAAAAGTAAAACTAATCACCCTTGTTTGCTGTTATGAAGGAAATTGCCAATCAGTGCAACAGTGTGGCTCAGAGTGTGTTTTTAATTATACATTTTGGACAGAAATGAGGAATAAGCAGTATCAGCATTTGGCCACACAGATAAGGCTTATTAGACGGATTACTCTAAATGGACATAAGCCATTATAACAGAAAGGAAGAGAAACGACAGAGTGCCAGCTAAGTTACAAGGCCGTGTCCACAGTAATATGGATATTTTCTTCTATATTTGAGCCTCTCATACAGAAATAAATAGCCTTCTGGGTGATTGTTTTCTACATGCTTTCCAAAATCTGGTTTTCGTGCATCCTGTTGGTCATGTGAAATGGAAATATTTGCATCAGAGCCCAATTCACGCCTGCTGTTGTATTTGGTAATGAGTATTTCACCAGCAACAACATCAGATATGTACTGAAGGCTGTTATTTTACATTTGGATGACCTTGGCTTAAGATGCACTGCACCATTTCACCAACAGGAAAACAAAGTGAATCTGCTGAATCTAATATTACCTGTTCCACACCAGTTTAAAGGGTCAATGTATTAGCTTATCATGTGCTCATATAGTATCAGTAGTAAATAAAATCTGAATGGAAACACTATGAATGCATCTTGTAGGTAGTATTTTGCGTTCTCCTTATCAATGGCTTGGATTTTTGGGGCCTGAAGTAATCATATTTGAACAAAAGGAGGCAGTGCTGCTGCAGTGTAACAGATGATAGGTGAGCTAATGCTAACTACTGCATAAAATAAAATGTAAACTTTAACCTCCTAAGACCCAGGAACCCCACAGGTTTTTGAGTTTTGGCTTTTTTTAATTAAATAATTGCTTATATTGGAAACATCATCATGATGCAATAGTTTTTTCAGATGCATTCTTTAAAATTTTTATGGAATGTCATTTGCGGTGGACAGTTGTTTTTTGGGGGGTTTTTTTGGTATAAAGCTGTGAATTTCTTGTCCTCATACATGGACAGACGGTCTTAGGAGGTTAAACATTAGTACCAAAGTCACTGTTGAGGTAAGTTACTAACCATAACTATGGTTTTATTCAATAAACAGAAGCTCTTAAAGCCCATCAACACCTTCTATTTCCCTTAAAGTAGCAGGACAATACCTTAAAGGTGGACCAGAACGTTTATTAAAGTACTTATTAGTGAAATGTCTACACAACACCTTCACCTCTGTCACTCCTTCTTAAAGGTGATGGTCCTTCTGTCCGTGTCGTTGCATTAAAAGGCAGTTATTCAATGTTACAGAAGAGTCAGGGAAAACTAGACAGTAGTTTTGAAAGTCTGGGTCTTGAGAAGACATTACATTTATGTTTTGGGTCTAAAATGTTTGGAAACCACTGCTTTAAAGTCAGTTTTTTAAACTGCTTTTAATGTAATGACAAACACCAGGAATATTTTATTTGTATACTCTTTAATGACTCATTGAATTTCCTGTCGTTTCTTCATTTACAGTCACATACATCTTTTCTACCATGTGATTCTTTTCTGCTGAATGACAGTGTTTGTGTAAATGTCCATTTGGTAAAAACTGGTCCATGTGTCTTAACATCCTGCCTCTCATCTCACCAGCGACAGAATGTTCTGGCTCCTTCTCAGGCTTAAAGGTTCTTCTTTTATCCATCTGTTGCTGCAGTCTGGGCCCAAATGGCAGATGACTACAGCCTTTCCAGAGATGAACGAAGGGACGTCGCGTCAGAGAATCCACCGATCGATGAGGCGGGACGGGAACTCTGTCGACCTCTGAAGGACGTCACAGGGTGGACGCCGGCCGTCAGGCGGAACTGGACGGAGAGCGAAGGGTTCTGAACCGGCTCAACGGGGTTCTGACCAGGTTCGACAGAGTTCAAGGGGTTCTGACTGGTTCTGAACTCGGTTCAACTGGATTCAACTGGATTCAGTGAGGTTTTGAACTGGGATCAACCTGGCTCTGATTGGAATCAATGGGGTTCTGTTGCAGTTTATATATTTTTTAAAAAGTTTTTCCCCTGGTTTGATTAATTTCTGTTAATATATTTGATCATTTTCTTGATTTTGCAAATTTTTGTTTATTTTTTTATGGTTTTGTTCATTTTGTTGATTTTTTTAATATTGTTTTTGCCAATTTTTATTCTTTTGTTGTTTTTTGTTCATTTCGGTTAATATTTTGCTCATTTGATTATTATTCTGTTAATTTTGATTATTAAGTTTAGTACTTTCGTTATTTTTTTGGGTTAATTCTGTAACCTTGTTAACTGAAAACATGTCAAGATAAAATGTTCTTGTGTTTTTGATGAATGACTTTGTACATTTATTCTGGGTTTATTAAGTCAGATGTTTCATCTACATATCCGTCTGTGTCTCATCAGTAACGTGTCCCATATAAACGCTGTCTTTGTCCCTCGTTTCGTCTCGTTTGGTCCAGTTCTCTCTGTTCTCAGCTCAGTTTGGTACTTTCACATGTATACGTTGTTTCTGGCTCGGCGTCCACAGCATGTGTGTTTGATTATATCAGAAAACTTGCCTCTTTTCAGGAAATGTCTCCTGACTTTTTTTTTCTCTTCTTCTTGCTATAGAAAGAGCAGTTTAATGGGATTTGCCTTTCAGCTGGGTTCTATATGCCTTGCCACAAAAATGCATTTGTACTCTGGTTTCGCCGGGACGTTCAGAACAACGAGCTTCCATGGATTCTTTCAATCAATGTCTGCTTGGCTGGATAAATAAACACAAAACGCTCCAGGTTTTGGTCGTTGTCGTCGTCTCGGTGCGTGTCCTGTAAGGCTGCCTCGCAATTTGTGAATTTCGTTTCATTTCACTCAGTGTGTGTTGCCATTGATTTCTTCCCACGCTTTTTTTTTTCGAAACCACTTTTTTTTTTTTTTTTCGTGCAGCAGAACTGGCTCAGCAGAGGATTATGTAAGTAAGTGTGTTGCATGCCCACTTCTCTGTGTCCAGTTGTAAAAACAGAGCGGTTCTTCATGTAGCCTTGAGAAAAAAAAAAAAAAAGTTACCTGCTCACGATTTGGACCGCAGCACATGTTCAATACAAGCAAATCCTTGTGATTTTCTGTGAGTCGGTGGAAGGTTTCTGCTGCTGAACGCTAATGGCCGCGTCAGGTTAACCGAGGCCAGTCCACCGCAGCCTGAACCTCCGTATGAAAGACAAACTTCACAAACCGACACAGAAATGGAGCTTTTCAGCTGGACGGGGCCTCTTTGAACAGGTGTTTCAGCTTAAAACTCTGCAGACTCCAACAATGGCAATGATGTTTAACACAGACACAGAGGATCTCTCTGCCCGAATGGTATTTCCTCTTTTCTTTTAAAGCTGGAAGCAATTTTAGCCAAGTGGGTTTCCAAGTCTGGTTTTCTCTACACACTCATATCCTCGATCCCAGAAACCTTTGTCCCAGAACCCACAGAAACACAGAAAACGCCTTATCATGCACTTACTGTACATGTCGTCGCTGTCGGGCGGAAACCTCTTATGTCCAAAACGGTTATTTTTTTAGGAAACTGGAAAAACTATGTATATTCTAAATAAATTAACAAAGTTCAGAGACACAGTCACAAGCCATTTTCAACACTTTTCATTGGTTAAATATTTTTAAAACCATCAGGCCAACGTAAAGACTGGCCAATAGAATCATTTTCTGACCAAAAAAACAAAAAGAAAGACCAAAAATGGACTTACGAGGTTTCCACCCGACAGCAACGATATTCATATTTTGTCCATTTTTATTTTATTCTACTTTTACTTTTATTCTTATTTTACTTTTTGTAAAATTGTATATGATAATAATGATCACTGAGCATCACTGTCCAAAACAGTTATTTTTTTAGGAAACTGGAAAAACTATGTATATTCTAAATAAATTAACGGAGTTCAGAGATGTAGTCACAAGCCATTTTCAACACTTTTCATTGGTTAAATATTTTTAAAACTGTCAGGCAAACGTGAAGACGGACCAATAGAATTGTTTTATGATAAAAAAAAAAGACCAAAAATGGACTTACGAGATTACCGCCCGACGTATAAGATGAAATATGGCTCATACAGGACATGAATAAACACTGAGCTGCATGTGTCAACGCACCGATGCATCTTTGAGCTGGTTTCCACCGACACGTGGCCTGGACTCGGGGTCTGTTTGTGGTGTTCGTAGCTGAAGGGCCCGTTTGATCTGCTGGATGTGTTTCTGTTTCAGCGCCTCCTGGGAGATGGAGGATAGAAGAGGATCAGGGATCAAAACCAATGAACTTCTGAGGTTCAGAAAGCAGCTCTGAGATCTGGGATCATCTCATGTCGGTTCTAAGTTCATCTGATTGTAGTGTTTTCATTTAGATTACGTAAAGTCAAACGATACCACCCCCTGTTCTGGAAAGGTGAAGCCGAAAACTGACGCTGCTACAGCCAAGATCTGATGTATCAGGGATGGGAACTGGTAAGAATTTA
>JAPQRQ010000014.1:23963596-23982004 GCA_037367365.1 Apogon talboti | reverse complement strand
GGGGGGGTCTCTGTGTTTATTTAAGGTGAAACCATCATTCGGTTCACATTCCTGTCTATGTTGGGACTGAATGGACAAGCAGGACGGATTTATTTATACAACCAGAGCTGAGTGGAGCTGTGTGGATTATCATACACTACGCTTTATTCGGTCCGACTCGGAAAAATCAACATGGCAGTCACAGCGAGAGGATTCTTCAGGAGGTGGATGTGTTGCAGTGTTCAACCCCCCCCCAACCACACACACACACACACACACACACACACACGCACACACACACACACACACACACACCTCCGGTGCAAAACTCTCTGGATGGTCGATTTCATTTTCAAGTGGGAAAAAGACAATGAATAGCTGCAGTCGTGGAAGAAGTTTCTATTTTAACAGTAAAGTTTCAGCAGCAGCTTGATCTGGTTTCACTTGTTTTAGCTGAAAGTGGGCTTTGAAATGTATTCCACTGTGATTGAAAGAAAGAATCTGAAAAAACACAATACTTCCACTAATAAAAAATAATCCCAAAGCAAATTAACAGCATAAGAAAACCAAAAAGGAAATTGATACTGCTATTCTAGTTCTTCATTTTATTGACATTATTCTGAATAAAATGAACAAAAATGAATAAAAAATGATATAAATGTAACAAATAAAAAACAAATAAAAAAATAACTTCTGTTATGATTTGGCGCTATATAAATAAAATTTGATTTGATTTGATTTGAAAAAGAATATGACAGTATACAAAATGAAGTCAATAATCAGCACAATGAAAAAAATGAATAAAAAAATGAACAAAACTGACCAGGATATACAACAAGATTAACGAAAAATTATTTTAAAAAAGAACATAATTGTCAATGAATGAACAAAAACAAACAAAAAATGAACAAAATATACAATAAAATGAACAAAAAAAAATTATAAAAGTGCATGATTGACCATGATTGAAAAGATGAACAAAAACTGACCAAGATATACAACAAAATGACCAAAAATGAGCAAAAACTGACCAAGATATAGAATAAAATGAACAATTTTTTTAAAAAAGAACATGATCATCAATAAAATGAACAAAAATGACCAAAAGATGAACAAAAAAACAAACAAAAACTGACCAATATATTTAGTATATGCAATGTTCCCTCCAACCTCTACTGTCTATGACTATTTTAGTTGTATTTGTACTCTCTCTCTCTGTTGTATTGATAAAGAAAGCGACTGCATGTGTTCTGTCAGCCTCACTTCCATTGAAACCTACAGACTGTAAAACCCGGGGCCCTGGGGGACGCCTCTGTGTGGCCCTGGCTCCGTGTCCTGATAGGACGTTGAACATTTCCGTGACATTTTGACACTGCAGTGGGACAAAGTGAGTGTACTTGGCCCTGAGCTGTACGCCATGCTATAAGGCCTGACAGGACGGCGCGCACCGCTTTAAATCAGGACCCCTGGGCGTTCGCCATCTGTACGTTGGCATGGCGACACCCCATTCAGGTTATGTCATGCTACGCCGTCGGGGGTGCAGTCGCTTCGCCATGATCCACCCTCACATGTGAAGTTACACTGAGAGCAAAGACAAAAAACAACCCTGAGCACAGAGCGGTGAACCGTCTACCAGACGCTGTCAACGTAAGACCCCAAAGAGTCAATGTCATGACGCGCTACGTTTTACTTCCTCTGTCAGTGTCAAATGTAAATGCACTTTGGTGGAATGACAATCCATCATGGAGAGCAATGTGACGTGACGGAGATGTACTATTGGCTATTAGCAGCGGCACAGACACATGAGACTATGACATGCTAATGGAAATACAGGCCTGATTTACTGAATTTAACCCATAAAGACCCAGTACTACTTCTGTGGCAGGTCCCAAATGAATTTTTTTCTTTATTGAACCTTTTTCAAGTGATTTATCACCACTTATTATAATATTATCCTCTGTATCTGCAATTTTTCAGTAAAAATCAGGTATTTTCCTGTATTTGCCCGCACTCTTCGTTCCAGCAGTTTGATTAACCTCCTCATTCCCAAAGCCCGTACCACCCTCGGTCAATCGTCATTCCAGTTTTCTGTCGCTTATGACTGGAATTCTTTGCAACAATCCTTGAAACTCTCCTCATTCATACGGCTCTCACTTCTGGACCACTGCACCTGTTTTTAGCTTTTCTATTTGTTATATGTCATTGTGATGGGTTGTGTTACAAAGTAGAAGTTAGGCAGTTGTGAATCCTTTGAGGCTGAATGAACAATATAAACATGTAAAAGAAACAGCAGTAAGACTGGTTTCAGACACAGTTTTTTGTTCTTGTTTGCTAGCTGTGTGCTAAGCTAGCTAGCATTAGCCTCTGACCTCATAGCAACTGACGGGGAGACCAGACTATGAAAGTATCTCTAAATACATATCACAGTCCTTTCTGCCTACATCTGTGTATTTCAGAACTAATATTAGAGAAAATTGGTATTGTTTCCTCAAGAATACCTGATCTGTAATTGAATTTATGACATTATAGTAAGCAAATGATCAAACATTGAAACTAAAATACACACATAACTTCTCTAAAATTCTCTGTTTGTTTGTAATAATAGCTACAACATCCTCCTCTAAAGTTAAGATGTATTAGATATAAGTCTTACAGGTTCCATTATAGATCATATAAACACTCTAAAATTACTCTAAATTAAAGATCCTTCATGACATAATAAAGAGTCACAAAAATATAACATAATGACTGTGTATAATGTCAGTGTTCTTATCGGCTTTTTAAAAAAATCATCATTATGGCTTTAACTAGTGATAAAAATAGTGGTTTAATATTTCTAGTTGATTAACAGACATTAATCACTGATAACACAAGAAGTGATCAAATATAGTAACTTCATTCACTTGTTTTAAAACATTGAGAGGCCTTGCTAAAGTAGGATTGGACAGTAGCCAGTTTAGGGAGTGGCTTCAAACACTAACCCTCATTTTTGGGATTTTATTCTTCAGTATAAACCCTTAAACACCCTCTTTTCTTTCTTAATTAAATCTTTTCCTGTTTTTTTTTTTGGCAGTGCTTTAAACACATCATCGTCTCATTCTGAGTTTTCGTCTGAGGTTCAGCTCTCGGCCTCTTGGCAGACGATTCCCTTCACTCAGGATGTTTAGGTGCTGTATAATGTGTATTATCCTTTGTAAGATGTATTATAGGTTTATTTCGTTTAGACGCTGCGACTCTTTAAATCAGAACCCGGTCTGCTTTCAGGCATCCTCTGCCCATCTTTATTCTATAAACCGCACACCAAAGCCAAGAACATTTTGGCAGAGGTTGCAAGGTTTTTACTCCATTATTCTAATTGGCTTTAACCTGTAATCAATATTTACAGCAGCGGCAACCCCAACGCCTGGAGGACTAAGCATTTCTTCTTCTGTTCTATTCCCCCTGATTTGATTAAGGAAGACTGCAGTTTAAAAAAAACAAAAAACAAAAACGTCCTGGTTGTAGCAGAAGACAGTGGGTTAATTTACAACCACATGGTTTTAGTCATAGTTTAAATTTTTATGGTGAAAAACGTGAAGAACTTATAGAGTATTACGGGAAAAAAGTTTATCCACATTCACTGTAAAGCTGAGATTAGGTTAAAACAATGCATTAAAAGACATAAGTGTAGAATTTGAAAAATAAAATACACTTATGACAGTTTCAGTGAATATAATGATAAACAAATGAAAATTATTGATTTAGTGGGAATAAAAGCTATAATACCTCAACTTTTCAAATGAAAGTATATACTGTATATACATCACAGTATTCAGTCATTATTTCATGTCTGTGAACTTTGGTGTATTGCTAGTAAATATTGCATAAACATTTTGACATGATTGACATATTTTCCTAGACTTATGTTATTAAAGTTAAGGTGTGACAGCTTTTTTTTTTTTAATGAATGAATTAATAATTTTACTTTATTTAACTGAACATTATATTTAGCAAAACTACCACAAGTAGATTTTATTTGTCAAACTTTTTCTGTCTTTTAAAGTATTATTAGTATCATAATTATTAATTAATATAGGAAAATACATGGTTTTCATTGAATAATGCAAAATATAGAGGATAATATAATAAATGGCGATAAATCACTTAGGGAAAGTTAATTGTAGAGAAAGATTAATTTGGAAGTTGCTACTAAAGTAGTTCTAGGTCTGTAGCTGAACTGTATAATTAATTATTTAGTAAATCTGGCCATCAAACTGTTTAACTCCACCGTATAACCACATAATTAAAATTACACACAACAATATTTTTGCACACTTAAATAAAATATTCTGATTCTGATCTAAAGTAAATAACTCTGGATTATTTTATAGCTTTAAATAAATCTTTTAAATCCAAGAGACGATGCTAAACTCTTAACATTCATATAGTAGTTGATGGAAAAATTGCTAAATTTGGTTAAAAAACAGGTTAAAATGCCATGGAAACCTGCTCAGTTGACCTTTGTCATGTGTTTGTTGAATGAGTTTGAAGACAAATAAAAAGTTCTGGAGGACGAAGAGGAAAACGTGAATTTAAGGATGGAACGACCGTGTCAGAATGTAAAAGGATCGGGGTTAAGTAGGACGAGGCTTTGTGAAGGAGGAGAATCATGGAGGACTGAAAGGCCAGGAGCCCACGCTGTGATTCCATCTGGCCTCCAGCTCAGCGTGGCGGCAGTGTGGTCGAGCGAATGGAACAGTGCCAGAGAGAGAGAGAGAGAGAGAGAGAGATGACCCTGCATACGTGTTTGCGTATGCATGGGGCTGCATGTGAGCATTTAGTCTGAGAAAAAACAAAGACGAGAATGTGTATTGGTGTTTGACGTGAGCGTTTAGTCCGAGAAAACAAAGACCAAAATGTTTATTGGTGGAACATGTTCACTGGTTTTCTAGACCGTTTTTGGTACAACCTCTTCTTGTGTTTTAATCTGGAAGTAGGTTATTTTTCACGTCTGCTATGGTTGAAGATATAAACTAATTTCGACGGATGATTCACCACCTTCACACATAGGACTCATGCAATATGGAGTGTGCACTGAGCCAGTCCATATTTAGTAGCACTTTATTTATATGGCACTTAGACAAGACATGCACATATTGACAGTGTTGGCAAAAAAAAAAAAAAAAAAAAGCAAATGTTGCTTTAGATCTTGATGAATCAGTTGATAAAACTTTGATCGCAGTCTTGTTTTTCCATAGTCTCCATTTAACATGACTATAATAAACATGATCAAACTGCTAAAAGTGCCAAAATAAAACCCTGTTCATTACTTCACTTTTTCCTGTGGCTCAAAAAACAGTAATTAAAAGTGCCAATTTCCAAGCCGATTTGGCTCAGATGAGATGAATTAATTAGTAAACTCAAATAGATCCCAAAGATGTTGCCAGCAGAGTGTTGGCAGATGATTCTGATGACAATCAAAAAGCCAATGGTTTTTATTTCCCCTTTCTAAAGCTTCTCCAAAGCTCCAGTCTGCCTCAGGTTGACCTTTACCTCTTCCAGTTATTGGCAATGAAAGCTACTGCCTCTGATACTCTATAAATCAGTGACCTTCACCAGGGGTTTAATGGAAATTTGCAGAGAGGAAACACTGAAAAGACCAGTTGCTTTTCCAGGACGGTCTCCGCTCAACTCCACTCATTTTTGGCACCAATACATTGCATTTTCACCCTTGGATAATGTAGAGTTTCGTCATGAAGATGTAACGTAAATGCCATCTTCAGTGCTACGAGTGACGCAGCACTGGTAGGACAAGTTCAATCCATGGACGTCTAATAACAACTGGATCCCAGACACCAAAAATGGCACCTGTTGTAGAACCGCTCATTGAATTGTGTCAAGATTTCCATTTGTTACATGGCCTAGTGCACATCTAGAAAAGGACTGGTCTGATACCCGTTACCATCACCTACGCCTTCAGACCAATCAGTGCTCAAACTGTACAGTGTGGTGATGTCATAGGTAGGGATGGGAATCGAGAACTGGTTCTTGTTGAGAACTGGCTCCCAGTATCTCCAATGCTCCAATGCTTGGAATTGTTAGTTAGTTTGCTTAGTGATTTCACTTATCGGTTCTGTGACGTCATCACCTCATTTGGCTCAGAAGCCTCTAAAGTACGGTTGTATTTCGATCAACCAATCAGTCAATCAATTAATCAGTTAAATTCATATAGCGCCAAATCACAACAAAAGTTATCTCATGATGAGATGTTTAGTAACATTTTAGCTCACTTAGAATCTCAGGGATACAGCCAGGAAATAGACTGAGCCATCCCCTGGTTGTGCATTGGGCATCATTATGGTACCAGAAGTGACCATATTTGGACAAAAGGGTTGAGAAGAGGAAGTGTCAGATGCCAAAGCTAACTTACCATGTTAAAACCAGAAACAACTGATTAGCAAAAATCAGGAAAATCAACTTTATTAGGGCTGAAATAAAGTTACTATTAACAATAGTTACAAAAGACGCAGTTATGAAGTTATGAATGAACTCTAATCCATATTTTACTCTTACTCTGTCTTATTCAAGGATATTGATGAGTCTGCATCAAACATTCAATAATCTGCATTAATATACAACATGTTTACAATTGACATACTATACTATATACTATACTATACTATACTATAGTGTACTACAGTATAGTATAGTATACTTTACTATACTACACATAAAACATAAAGATGCCTGGAAATACAAAAAAAAAGGTTGAGCTGATACAATCAGTGGAAAAGTGGTGTTCAAGAATAATGTCAATTAAAACAAGTTGTTGTTGTTTTTTCTTTAAAGCTCTGGTGTCCTAAGATGATGACCTGAGTACATATTTCACCATTAAACTCCCAGAAATATTTCTATGATGACCTCTAAATGATTTTTTTCTGCACTTAACCTTTCCTAAGTGATTTATCAATATTTATTATTATATTATCCTCTACATGTTGTGTTTTTCAGTTAACATCAGGTGTTTTCCTCGGAGTAAATTCAATGGTTATTATGTCAAAACAGAGAAAACTGAAGAAAAAGTGACCTTTTCAGCAAAATCTCTCATTATCTGAACATAAACCCAGTGTGTCCATCCACTGTCATTGATCCAACTCCATGGGTTTGACTGGTGAGTCAATGTTGGAGAAGATGATGTTTCCACGGTAACTACAGAGCCTCTGAACGTCCAAATGGGTCATATCTGATGACCATGAAAGATGACAAACTGCATTTTACACCAATTATTGTCATGTATTGATAGGATTAGTGGATCAGTGGATGCTTTTGGTCGCCGACTGCTCTTTAGGCCTTTGAGGGTTAATAAAACCATCCAAATTCCCTGATACCCACAGATTCCAGGTGCTGATTTGCCAACCCGATGCCACCAGAAAGACTTTGTGAACTGTTTTTTTTCTTTTTTGCCTGGTGGATCCAGACAGAGAGTGGCCTTTTAACTGGGCTGCAGTAAAGAACGCCAGCCTCCTCCAGCTATTCATTATCTTAAGTGTGTCTGCAGCAGGCAGTGAGCAGGGAGCGTTCAGATGCATGATGGGAAAGACTGCTGAAATAAGCTTTTCAAAAAGGGACGATCTCACAGGACGCCGTTAATTAATGAGAGGATGTGATGCTTCTGATTAAGACGGCTGACGTGCCCATACCGATTGCTGCCTGCTCTATAATGTTAGCTTTGCTTTTCTTAAAAAAAAAAAAAAAAAAAAAAAAAACTCAACAACTAATGAATTACTTTGTCCTCATTTTAAAGTCTAATTATTCCCTCAAAAATCCCCCCCTCCTCCCCCCAGGAGCAGGAAGTTACACAGCTCATTATCACTTTTCTGTTAATTCAGAGCATTTGGTGGTTGTAGCCTCTTAGCCTTAAATTTCTGGGTAACACAGTTTCGTCTTCTGGGGATTATTAGGAAACCAAACATAACTCATGTCTGCTGCTGCCGTCCTTGAATATCAGATTTTGTGAGAACTTACACCACAGAGGAATATTTCAAGTCACGACCGGTTCAGTGTGAAACAGTGACTAATCCTAATGTGAGTCAGTCATTGTTTTTCTAACATTCAAATCTACTTGGAGCTGTTGGAACAATATGGAGGAACAGAATATTCAATGTTGTGTACATGATTTTACTCCGAATCAAAACAACGGTAAAATCTGAGGTATATTATTACAAATTTTGCAAAAAAAATGGAAATATTCACCGTCTTCCTGCAGCTTTCTCTTCTTTGTCCAAATAAAGACTAAATATAAAGACACTTAACACTGTTTCACATCAGAATGATTTAAAATCGTCAATTTTCTCTGTCAAAAGCTCAACAAACAGACAAAATGTCAGAAGGAAAACATACTAGAAGGTGATTATGGAATTTTTGCCCAAAGGTGTCAAACAAATGGGATATGACACTATTAACAGATGATTTAATAAAAAGCACTTAAGGATTACAGAATTGTCTGAATTTTAACATTGCTGGAAGCATTTGATATAAGTACAAAAATTAACCAAAAGATCTTTCCATTATTGGATATTTTGTCATGGAAGTGTAGGACCTACACCAATTTCACAATAAAAGCTCTGAAAACATCAACATTTGGAAATATTCACTGTTTTTATGCAGCTCGCATCTCTTTGTCCAACTAAAAACTTAATATAGAATTCACCCAATGCTGTTTCACATTAGAGTTATTTACAGTTGTCAATTTTATGCAGTTTCTTACATGAACATACCTATGAATAAGGCTTAAAACAGAAGAGGAGTAAAAAAAAACTAAGACTAAAACTAAATTACTAAGTTGACTAAAGTGCTCATAAAAAGTACAGTTGAAAAAAACCTGTAACTAAAATATACATGACCCTGAAACATAACAGATATCACACATTCAACCAGTTTCATCTACAAATCAATGCTTTCCTCATGATTCCAGCAAAATTATCATTAAGCCAAAATAAAACACCTTCAGCGTCTCTGAATCCACAGCTTTAGTTTCGACTCATCCAGAGTTCGGCCAAGCACTTTCTGCCAAAACCTGCTAAAGCAATCAGGTAATTCATCCAAGAAGAATTAAAAGGTCAACACGACAACTACCTGCCAAGTCGTTCAAATTCAAGCCTGATAATAGCGACTGATTAGCGATACCTGACCGGCTGCACCTGTTGACATAAAGCCCATCAAACCATTAGCATCTGGGCTGTAATGAAGCAGGAAGATGCTGATTAAACCGACCGTGGAGCTGATGGACTTCCTTCGTCTTGTGCTGATTAAACACTGGAGATGCTAAATATCTATAAAAGACAAACTCTGAACTCAGGGCTGTACAAACTTTACTCTGGAGCTTGTTTTCTATGATACACAAGTGACTTATTCGCTCTTTTTGATGCTTGGCATGTATTAAATAACCATCTGATTTAATACGTGTTTTGTCCACTGTACCCAAACTACACATTCACACTGAATATATTAAGAACACTGGTCTACAAGTAAAATGCTTCCAGAATAAAAGTAGTGAGTCGCTGATATAGAAAAATCCAGTCATAAATGCTGGTTTGACTGAAGATTCACAGATACAGTCTTGGGTCAAAATGTGAAATTTAAGAATTAACGAGAGAATGGGTATTACTCCAAAGGAATATTAGTGTCAGAACTACCAGATCTACTTCTAAACACTGTCTGTACATTACATTACATTGACTTTACAGGTTCTATACAGTGGAACATTTATAAATCTATTGTATAAATGTACATAAACTGGTATATATGTGTAATAACACTTCATCAAAGACGTTGAAAACATCAGCAAATCAGCACTTTTGTCATTTGTTTTCCAATTAATCTGATTAAAATACATAACATTTAGCACATTTAATCTCTGGAGCAGATCATTTCTAAAAAAAATTAGACCAGTGTAATCAAACAGGTTGCATTGAGTTTTTATCGACTAACAAACATCCCCATTGGGATCATGTTGTTTCCCTTTTAGGCGTTTAACACGGTATTTATAAAGCGAAACTGGACTTGAATAATCTTGACAAACTGCCCAGATCCACCTTCAACCACCTACTTACAAGTTGCTAAATTATTCTCACTCTGCTGCTTCTGTATTAAATAAAGTTATAAGAACCCAAAAATAAATGTGGTCATATCCAAGAACCTTCACAATAAGGACATTTGTTGGCATATGGACAGTAAATACCAACCTGAAGAACTCCTTTATGATCTTACCCATCAGTTCTAATAGTGCATATTGCGTCCATACTCATAGACCTAGAGTTATATTTACTATTTTCCTTCTATCAGGAAAATCAGGCACTTTATTACCTCTGAAGCCAACAATGTTTTGTACAAAACCAATCATTCAGAGGCTATATTATTCCAAAATGTCACAACAATGTCATCTGATGTCAGTTAACCATGTTCATTAGAGTTGAACACTAAAATAAATCCACACCTGGTTCACGATAAACCATAAAAACAGGTGGATTGATTAAACTATGGGATGCTTTTCAGTCTAGATCTAATGAAAACGTCACTATTAATTCATTTTGTTTGACACACAACAACAGGTTAGAAAACAGACACTTTAGAATTTATAATATTCAGCAAAAATAACCTTATCCATGATTATTAACCCTCAAAGACCCAAACATCCACCGGCGACCAAAACCATCTACTGATCTAAAGCGAGATCTAAACTGTCTAATACCTGTCGATCCATTAATTCTATCAATACATGTCAATAATTGGTGTAAAATACAGTTTGTCATCTTTTCATGGTCATCAGATATGACCCTTTTGGACGTTCAGAGGCTCCGTAGTTACCATGGAAACACAGTCATCTTCTACAACATTGATTCACCAGTAAAACCCATGGAATTGGATCAATGACAGTGGATGGACACACTCAGTTAATGATATATTTTGCTGGAAAAATGCACTTTTTCTTCAGCTTTCTCTGTTTTAATAATAATAATAATAATAACAATAATAATAATAATAATAACAACCTTACTGTTAGCTGTGTGCTAAGCTAGCAACGGTTAGCTTGTATCAACCAACTGAAGGAGTTGATATTCATGATTATTATATATAAGAATTGAATGTATTTTCTTCTGTTATATTTGATTTATATTTCACTGATCATTTAATCACTCAGTGTCATAAAACTGGGTCCATTTTACTTGTAGACCAGTGTAACCTCATGTTTCTGTTTCTAATTCTGTAAAGAAGCATGATCTTTTCCTCTGGTCATCTATCTCCAAACTATACCTCCAAAAAGTTGACTTCTTGATTTGCGGCCAGCCTCGTCTACAGCCTTTTTACTGTATTTTTTCCTCCAGACGTGAAAATGAGAAAAGTGTGAGGTGAACATGTCTTAAAGCGTGAAAAATCCTGTTTAGATTTTTTCTCTCAAAGCAGCGGTTCCACTCAACCAGACACTGCTCTGATTTCTACCCATCATCAAGATGAATTGTTGTTCAAGCTTCTTTTATTTTTCTGAGAACTGGAAAATTGAAACAAATCTGATTAAAAACTCTCTCAATGCTGCTTGACGTTCACATGGTCATTTTATGAGCTGGATTTTGGTAAATACAAATCAAACTGTGATTATTTTTTTAAGCATATTTTCTGGCAGCCTGAAAATACACAATTAATTAAGTGCAGCTAAAATCTCAGACAGTTTGGATCAATCAGCGCACCATTACTTTTCAATCAAACCAAACAAAGAGGACGTTTGGGGACAGAATAGAAAGACGTGGAATAAAGACTGTTTTTTTCTGGAATGCCTGATTTTTCAATTTACGTAAAGGTTCAGAAGGTTACGGAAATGAAATTACAATTGAAATGAGAAAAAGCGACGCCTGCTTCATGTCATATCTCGTTTTCGTCTCCACTTTAGAAGAGTCTCTCGCTTAAAGCAGCACAAAAGCCGAGAAAATCCTCCCAGAAAAAAGACCGGTTCTTATCTTCCCCTTTCCATAATAATGGGAATCCAATGCGTTTTATTACTCATAGAAATTCTAATTAATGGTGGGTTTGTTAAAACGAGGCCGATCGGGCCGTATTATCTCCAGTCGGGAGCTGGATGGCGTTTTAGCTCTGAAGTAAAACGAGGACTTTAAGGCGACGGAATGTTTTATCTCATTTCTCTTAGAAAAGCAGGGTTGGCGTTGCAGACACGCCAGACTTCAGTACCGAGAACCGACGGCCTGACGCTGCATCTCCAGCTGCCTTTTTCTGCTTCACTTCACTCACTTTGCAGATGAGGTTGGCAGCGTCGGTCTGCTCCGTATTTCAGACTAATTTATGACCTCTGCAGAGGAGGCTGCATTAGGAAGATCAGCCCCGTCAACCCGACCCACCGGCCGCTGGAAGGCACCACGCTCGCCGTTAACGTCCACGTGCACTCAATTAAAGCTGCGCTGTTTTAAATCTGAACGGAGCTCCGGTTCTGACAGCTCCTCTACGCTGTGGGGTTTCACTTTTTATGTCCAAGACTTTCTGTGACAGGGCGGAAGAGATGGTTTTACTCAATATGTGACGATCAAAACATGCTTTAACAATATAAATATATTTAGAGAGAAGACAAGTGAGGTATTTTCAATCAATAAGCTCTAATGCAGGGGTGTCAAGACAATATAGTGTTAATTTTATCGACAAAAACTCTGAAGTAAGATGCTAACATTAGCTTTTTAGCATGTGGCCTAGCAAACAAGGATGACTGAGCATTTTTTAAATATTTATTTATATTTATGTTACATTATTTATATTATTTTCATATTAAGTCAGGTGGATGTGAATCTTAATAAATGAATTGATGCTGAGTAAATATTATAATCGCATAAAAAACAGTAATAAGACTGGTTTCAGATCCATATTTAATTGTTTGCTAGTGGTGTGCTAAGCTAGCTAGGGTTATCTAGCATCAAGCAACTGAAGGAGTTTTTATTGATATTCCTAATTATTATTTTAGAGTTATTATAGAAATCTAATATGATTTTTTGTGCTATATCGGAATTATATCTCATTGATCATTTATTTACTATAATGTCATAAATAGCAGTGTATTAAATCTGAATCTGTGTGCTAAGCTAGCTATTGTTAGCTAAATAAATGGCAGAGAAGCCCCGACAGAAGCTTTGTTTACACATTCAGTCAGGATAAAGGATGTGAATCTCTAAATGTCCCTTTTTTGCAAACATTTTACAAACATGGTTAGATAAACTGCAAATAGCAGAATATCATAATATAAATTAAGTAGTCAGTGTCATTACGCTAGCATTAGCTTTGACTCCTCCTGCTCCCACAGCTCCGCCCCTTTTGGCCAAATGTGGTCATGGCTTTAAAACCGAAGGTCAAAATCCAATAGGTGACAGTAGATTTCACATTAAAATACACTTATGCAGGAACAACATGACAACTAATCCACTCTTTATAATTTTAGCTAATTTCAACAAAAGTCTTGGTAAGCTTTTGTCATCTATAATCCATAGGTTTTCTTGGGGTTTTTTTTCTGTGTAACCATTAACCTTGCCTCCTAGTCGCCTCCCTCTTTGCCTTTCACCTCACTCGGGGAGGGGAGGGCAGATGTATAGCCGACAGGACGGCGTTTCCTCGAGCGCTGACCTCCTCCGATGACAACCATATGCTGCTATATTAAATATGTATGGCAGTGGCAAGAATATGACACAGGAAATAAATCCAGCACGGCGAGCATCCTAAAGAAGTCAAGGTGGCTTCCATATGGTTTAACGTAAAAGTAGAGATGATTAAAAAAAAAAACAGGTTGACTGTTGTCTCTGACGTCATCCTGCTTTGATGAACCGTCGAAGTCTCAGGTTGCAAATGTTTTCAGATTGTGTATCATGTTATTAAGAGGCTCAATGATATCACCGCCTCTGACGTTACTCTGTCGATGGTAACGTGATATGACCCAGTCATGAGAACACTCACAGCCACGAAAACTTTAAATGTCAAGTGAGTCATGTCCTTTAGAAGCCTCCCTGACGTTTACCGATGATGTCCACCGTGATGGAACTTTGTAACATAATGATAAAAGACATAAAAGATGCAGGAAAAAGCATCTGCAAGGAAACGGGAAATGTGACAGTGAGCAACACACAAGCAACGACAACAAGGAAAACACAGAGCTGTCAGCGTGACCTGGTGGTGATTTATGAAGTGGATTTGAGCTGATGAACCATGACACTCGTGACTCATCAGTGGAAGGTAAAGAGCAGGTAAAGAAAAACACTGGAAAAACAACCACAATGGGAACGAGGGATAAAAAAAGAGGAAACAAACAAGGATTCATATTCATAGGAGATAACAAGCGCCATGAAATCTCCATCAAACAATCAAAAAAGGGCTCAGTCAGCACAAAAAGAACAGAAATTCAACAATTTACTGCAGTTCTTTCCTCTCGATTGGACTCAGGAAAGTATTGTTAACTCCAGATACTTAAAGTGAAATTAGAATAAAGAAGAATTAGCTTCTTCAATCAAGTAAAAGTGAAAAATCCAGGTTCTGAAGTGTAAAAACAGAACGGAAGCATCACATTAGTCTGACAGCTTCTGTCTTTACTGTTTCCTCATGTTACGTCATTTTCATACTGAAGGACCGTCTGTTCTGTGTGATATTCATGTATTTAGGTTGATATTAGGAAGCAACGCAATCATATGCAATGAAATAATCCTCCTCAAATGCATTGATTTATGCCTTTAGTTATTTGGGGACAGTGCACATCCATCCACTATACTGTAAATGTGCCAGTGTTTCGCTAAACGGCTGATTTTTCACCACTGTCCCTTGGCCAGATGTTAAATTAGCCATAAAATGAAGTCATGATGTTTTTCTTCATGTTGTGGCTGGAAAATAGAGTAAAAGGGGCTGGAACCTCTCAGAGGAACTTACTGTCATTTATGGAAATCAACTGAAACGGGTAGAATCTGTTGTAAAAAGGATTTATTAGACACAAAGTAAATGAGTGCAACAATAAGCCATTTTATGAACACTACTATATGAACTAATATTTCTGTTTTTATAACCTGTGTGGTTCCTTCTGGTCATTCGTTTCATAGTTTTGCTCCAATAATTTGACCAGTACTGCTGACAATGTTCTTTGCTTTGGTTGGAATTCAGCATTTATTGTTAGAATTGTTAAGGTTTTTTTTTTCAGTCTCTCATTACATGTAAAGTACAAGCCAATGCATTACTGTCAAAATCTTGTTCGTTATTATTAGTGATAGTAGTATTAGTAGTATTACTGTCTTATATTGCTTACTTTTTCTAATTATTGTTAATACTGATACTCTTCATATTGTTGTTATGACTACAGTTACTATGATTACTTGTATTAGTTTTATTGTTATTATTATTATTATTATTATTATTATTATTATTATTATTTCTAATGTGCAGTTTTTTTAGTTATTTTTGTTATTATTTCCTTTTCTTTTTTTTTATCTTTTAATTCTTATATGTGTGCATACAGCATTGGGCTGATATTGGGACCGTAATTTCCCAGAAACATTGCCCAAGGGATCAACAAAATTAAATATAATATAATGTAGTGTAAAATCTGATGTTCCTTGAATGTAGATTTGGGCCGATCCCCAACTCAAACCTTTATAGCAGAAATAACCATGTTTTACAGTCTGGTAAACACATTATTAGTTTCAATAGTTAATTTCCCTGCTCAGCTGTATGTGGCAGAATGTATGTATAACTCACCTGCGTTGATTATATTGTGACCAAAAGCTGTACATAATTAAAGGGCAGTCTGTTTAATTGCAGCTAGAGCTAATGCTAGCTGCCAGAGTTGGACTTTCAGAGCTCTAGTTAATTTAATAAATGTTATTCTTTTCCTTGTGGTTGTGTTTAAGGAGTCAAACTAACAAAACTTTCCGATGATTGTGTCATGAAATTTAGTGGAGATTTAATATAATAACTTTAGTAACTTTAGCATTAGCTGATATTAGCATTGATTTATATTGAATTACATGACCTGTCAGCTAGCATGCTAATTTGCTCAGGTAGCTGTTACTAGTGCATTTGCACATTTACACTGTTAGCAACTCAACTGTATGTGTTAACGTTGATCCAATGAGTTTAATGTAACACTGTCAGCGGATGAGGTTGTTTTCAGTGAGGTTTAGTTTCATCCTCATGAAGGCTAACTTCATTAACATGCAGGACTGAGAGGTATAGATCCTCCATGCCCACCAGACCTCAGGCCTAATGATTCATGCCTTCTTTCTTTTATTTTATTGATCTGAGTAAGAGTCTGAATTTCCCCCAAGGATCAATAAAGTTCATCTGTGTCTTTATCTGTATCTGTATCCTTCACAACTTCACCAACTTCATCTAAAAACCAACATGGACATAGACATCTGGTGCACATCCAAGTTTCAATATCGACATCTTTAAAAAAAAACAACAAAAAAAAAAAAACCAAGGTAACAAATGGAGGCTTCAAAACGGCAGAAAACAAACCAATGGAAGGTTCATCTAATCTTTATATTTACCTTATATACCATCTACCTCTGCTCCAAAATGAAGCCATTGTGGAAGTATCTAAGTGTAATACCATTCATAGCCACTACTTGCTGCTGGCTCCCATAGACTTACACTGAACTTCTCCCTAAAACTCCTTTTTCCACTAATCAGTCTGGTCTCATCTGTTTTATTTGGACCTTGTAATAAATGTTCACATGATCCACATTTAAGTTGTTTTCTCAGGACTGATAGAAGCTTTGATATCTACTGTGTTGAACATTAGCTCACCTCTGACACTTTGGGCTCCCACAACTCCGCCTCTTTTGTCCAAATATGGTCATTTCTGCCTTACACAGTAACAGCCAAATCAGCTCAGAAACCAATGGGTGGCGTCACTTTAGCTCCATGCACCGATTCTATGATAAAGAAAATACACTTGAAGAAGATAGTACATCATTTAATACATGGTTTATGAAGATTAGCATGATTTAACAGTTCATCAAAAAAAAACCTCACATTGTGACTTCAAACATGACTGTATGTGGCATTTTAGGCATAATTTACCTTAGAAAAGACAATGTTAGACTGCACCCCGACGTCGCCATGTGATCCAGTGGGAGATGTGGAGGAGTTGAAGGTCATCGGTCGGACATGTTAGATTAAATCAGTCGTCACGACGACTCTGACCTTTGACACATCAGCCCTGGACAAATACCAAATACAGTGAACTCCAGGACCGCACCACATTTCAGGCCCCTCAATAAAATCCATTAGGTTTAGTGCATGTGGAGTCACACCAACCTCATATATCACTCAGGACTGTACAGTCATGTTAATACTCAGATCTACAATATACACTATATGGACAAAAGTATGTGGACATGTTGAATTCAGGTGTTTCTTTTCTAGGATACAAAACAATAATGACAAATGTCGTAATATAGTTTTATATTGGGATAAATATCATTGTATTGGTTAGTTTGGTTTTAAGGTCAAGGTTAGGGTAACTTTATTTGTACCCGTAGGTAGATTTGTTCTGCAGTAACAGGAGAGGGCATCTGCAGTATATTACATCAAAAAAACTAAAAAAAACCCAAAAAAACACAGACACAGAAGAGAATACAAATACACATGGGCAAGTATTCATAGAGGCTCACTGATCTGCACTCAGATGAAAATAAAATATCAAATAAATTAAGATACCAGAACAAAGAAAATGTCAAACTGTGGTCACTAGAGGACCTCAGTAAAAGGTTAAAAGGTTAAGACCAAGTGCACAAAGACTTATTTAAAAAACAAACAGCAGCGTTAACCTGAGGAGGAAACGTCAACTGTAATAAATAGAAACAAATGGTAGACTTCAGTAAAAGGTGAAAAAGTACACAAAGACTTGTTTTAAAAAAACAGCAGTGTCAAACTGAAGAAAAAAAACATCAAACTGTAATAAATGAAAATAAATAACTAGTAGATTTCAGTAAAAGGTTAAAAGGGTTAAAAAGTGCATGAAGATTTATTTAAGAAAGAAACAGCAGCGGGATCAAAGCTATTCCTACAGCCTGTGGTCTTTGACCTTGGGACTCAGGGGTGTCAAACACACGGCCTGTGGGCCAAAAGTGGCCCACCAAAGGTTCCAATCCAACCTGTGGGATGAATTTACAAAGTGCAAAAATTACACTTAACAGTCAAGGGTGTAAAGCTCATGATAGTGGGTCGAACCAGTCAAATATTTGCAGAATAACCTGTAAATAATGACAACTCCAAATTCCAAAGTCAAACAATATTATGCCCGTTACTAAATGTTTTGTGCCTTTTTAGATCCATCTGTAATGCATACCGTATTTTTCGGACTATAAGTCGCTTCGGAGTATAAGTCGCATCAGTCAAAAAATGCGTCATGAAGAAGAAAAA
>JAPQRQ010000014.1:23944967-23958315 GCA_037367365.1 Apogon talboti | reverse complement strand
GAATAAGAACCAGGCTTTAGCGGGTCTCAGAGACCGCCCATGATCCGGGTTCTGGATTATTCTCTAAAATCAGACGACGTTTGCGTGGACGACTCTAATCCCCGGCTGATCTGAAATCTATTTATGTGCACACACTTTCCCTTTTTTACAACTTTGACTGATTCCCTCCGAGCCGCAGTTGATGGTGTCGACTTAAATCCCACCCAGACTTCTGGGGGATTAAGAGGAACACTTGGGGGGTCGATGGCTGATCCCAGAACAGCTTCGATGTTGGAGTATCTTCAATCTGTGTCATTGGACCAAACACAATCATCCGTCTGTCCTCGCTTCAACTCTGCATTTCCAGTTGAAACTCCCAAACAGCTGCTGTTTTCAACCCTCGCTCCGACAGAACCTCATCAGGGTCAAAAGGATCCGACCGACGCCAAATTCACCGTCGATCAAACAGCAGCAGCCGTTCACATATGACGGCAGCGGATTTAGTCACACATTATATGAAATAAATAGGTTTGACTCTGGTGACACTTTTATCCTTTGGTTTGTGACTGTTTTGTCTTGTTTTCATCTGCTATTCTCATTTTCTGTCTCATTTATTTTGTGTAATTTGTCTCATTTTATTCTTGTTCTTTGTCGCGTTTTTAATTTTCTGTTTGTTGTGTTTTCGTCTCCTTGTGGAGTCATTTTCTGTCTGATTTTTGTCATTTGTTTGTCTTTTTGTCCATTTTGTTCCTGGTTTTTCATCTTGTTTTCTTGATTCCCTCTTGTTTGGTCTATTTTTAGGTTTTTTTGGTCTATTTTTTGTCTCATTCTGTCCCTGTTTTTCATCTTGTTTTCTTTTTCATCTACTGGTTTTGGTCAGTTTTCATCTTTTTGTGTGTTATGACTCATTTTTTGTTTCACTTTGTCCTTGTTTTGTTTTTTTATCTTGTTTTCTTTTTTGTCTTTTTTTGTCTATTTTCATCTTTATTTTGTCTAAATATTGTCTTTTTTCTGTGTTATGTTTCATTTTAGTGTCATTGTTCCTTTTGTTTTCTCTTTTCTACCTCATTTCTGGTTCATTATTCATCTTGTTCGTGGTCTATTTTCATCTTTTTTTCATCTAAATATTTGTCTTTTTCTGTCTTTTTTATCTCAGTTCTTTCTCTTGTCTGTTCTGACTATTACTTCTTTTGCTTAGTCATTTCTTGTTCTCATTTTGTCTTATTTTTGTAACTTTTCTCTTGTTTTTGTCTATTTTAAACTTGTTTTGGTCTGGTCTATATCTTTTTCTGTCTTTTGTATCTCATTTCTGTCTCATTTTTGTCATTTTTTGTCTTTTTATTCCTTTTTCTTCCTATTTTCATTTCACTACTACTTATTACTTCTTTTGTCTAATTTTGGGTCTTGTCGTCTTTTCATTTCAGTCTTATTTTTGTTACTTTTTTCTTATTTTCATGGTGTTTTTCTCTATTTCTGATCATAAATCCAAGCTGAGGTCAACTGGGGTTTTTTTTTTCAGCTTTTCGTTGTTTTTTTAAAATTGTGAACAGTTTTCAACAGATGAACGGCACAGAAATGTAAAAAAAAAAAAGGGGGGGGGGAGGGCTAACAGCTCAAAATAGGTCTTTGCAAAAGACTGACATCCGTTTGCAGTGAAAAGACAAGTGATGTGTCTCGTAATTGAATTCATGTCAGATGTGCTTCATGTTCTGGCTGTCAACTTGTCATCGGCAGATCTTCCAAAACTTTCATTATGCTGCAGAGCGCCCACACAACTGCGCCTACGCAAGAAAAAAAATACAACTCCGGCAGAAAAAGACACGTTTATGCATGAATACATATGCACTCCCACGTCCTGAACGCCGCCTTTTCCCTTCAGTTCCAGTTCCGAACCCGGGCCGTGGTGGTTTTTATCCGACACCGTTTTTGACATTTGTTAATGCTTTAACCCCTGACGTGTCTGTGGTGAGCGTTCCGAATGTATGATTTATTTTAAATATTCAGGAAAAATTCAACCGTTTGTTCAATAGGAAAAATTTTAAAACGTCCAGATAGAATAGACCTTGTACTTTCCATAGACATCTGAGCATGCTCAGTTCACCCCCATCACCTGTGTGATGTGGGTTAAAACACAGAGTAGACGGTTTGGGCTTTTTTTTATACACAGTTTTTCCTTGACGTTTTTTCTTTACCGTCGTTTTGCTGTGTTGTGGTGATTTTCCTTTTTTTTTTTTTTTCACTGTGTTTTTACAGAATTTTGACCGTGTAACTGCTTTGTGGAGTTCAACTAGGTGTCAAAAAACAGCTGGACTGATTTAGGAAAAAAAAGAGCCCAAAACAAAAACTATTGGGCCCAAATTCAAATCCTTGTTGTTGTTCAGTGTTATCTCTTATATATATACTCTTGTTATTGTTATTTTTACATATAAAATTATAGATATTTTTATTTATATTGTTTTACAGTTGTTATTGTTGTTATTTCTATCTAAATGTTTTTTTCTATATCCTTTTACTTATATATTTTTGTGGTTGTTTCCACTGGTCTGTTTGTTGTTTGTCATTTTCAGACATGTCTTTTTCACATTTTTACTACTTTTTTCACTGATTCAAACAATTGTTGAATCAAATTGAATAGAAGAAAATAATGGATAGATTCATCGATTCCAAAACTAATCAGCAGCTGCAGCTCTAAACCCTGTCGATCACTTCAGTCTCCTGTAAATGAGCCCCAGGTCTTCAGACTCGGATGTGAAGCGGCTCATGGTTGTTAATGACGCCAGGATGTGATGAATACATTAGCGAACGTACGTCTGATGATAAACGCCGTCCGTGGAACGTCCATCCGTCGACTGCTGGCATGTTTTTAAGCCGCTGTCGTGAGTGTTTGACAGGATTGTGTTTTATGGAGACAATAAGTATTAAGTGAGTTTAGAGGATTTATGTCTTAGCAGCGTTAAGTGTGTCTCTGTGGCCCTGGGAGGATATTTACTGCATGTTCTGTTAATACAGCATTAACACTGATGGGAGGAGGTGGATGAAGGATTACACAACATTTACACCAGTTTATGTCCTTATTGTCTTCATTTAGTTCCATCTTTCATAACATTGTTTGTCCTTAATATTTATATTTTAATGTAGTTACATCTTTGATCTCGTTTTCATTTTCATGTCTTTTAAGTCGTCGCTGTCTTGTTGGATGGTTTTGTTGTGTCTTTTACAACTTTTTTGTTGTGTTGAACATTTTTATCATTTTTTGCCTTGTTGCATCTTTTACATTTCTTCAAAATTTTGTTGCATCTTTTCCGTCTTTTTGATTTTGTCGTGTCTTTTACATCTCAGGTTTCATCATGTTTTACATCATCATTTAGTTCCATCTTTTACATTTTTTTTTGTCATCATTTATTTTGTTTGAATTTATTGCATCTTCTACATCATTTCCCTCTTCTTCCATCTTTTACTGTTTTTAGTTGCAACCCTGATATTTACATAATCAACCAGTCGATCATTGACTGTTTAAAAGGAAACATGACCTCTCTTACTGACAGAAACTGAGTTGTTTTTTATGCCCGGATCGAGGATAAACTCTGACCTGTTGTGAATACCAGATTTGTTGTGTTTGACAGTTTACGTCGTGGCCCCAGTCGACCCCACAGGGACCAGGATTTGCTGTCAAAGACGACATCGTGAGCCTTTAACAGCCTCAGGCTGAGCTGCTTTCTGGTACCAACAGTGGCATGAGGCTCAGTCCCCTCAGGCACCGACAGTAAAACGTCCACGTCCGAGTCTTTACGACACGAGACCTGTTTAAGGACTGAAGTGGGTCAACATCTGACCAGGGTCCGCCATCAAATTAGCCCAGATGGCCTCTAACGCTGGCTCTGTTACAGTCCTGTCTGTTTCTGTTGATTAATGCACACCCGCTTTGTCAAATAAATTAATAATAAACCCAGATCATAAATGAAGGCAGAGTGTGGAGCAGCATCGGCGGTGGGTTAATACTGCCATCTAGTGGTGGACAAGTGGAAATGAACAAGAGAGGATTGAAAACCTCTGAAAACCAGATCCTGTTGAATCAGAGTACAAGAAATAAAAAAGAAAACTAGAGGGAATGCTGTTTTAGAACATCTAAAGAGGACAAACAAGCTCTACATTAATCAGCTATAGTTCCCTTTGAAATAAAATAATTAAAACGTAACTATGAGATTTTTTTTTAATCTATGAAAACCAGCACATATAGGACGACAAATTTGGTTTCCTTTGTTGATAAATCACCAAGAAAAACAACACAAATTTTAACTGAATTGATTATGCAATCAAAACATTTTCCATTCAAAGCACAATGTGTGTCTTTACGTATTTTGATTACATCTGGATCATGAAATAGTTGATTTTCAGCTATATAATTATTTGACTGTTTCCTATCCTATTTAAGTGTAAATTTTACCACAATATATCTATTTAACGCTAGTTTATACTTCCATTTGTTCATTTTTCAGGGTGAAATGTTGTATTTTATTCTACTCTATCGACGTGACACAATACATTTTTGCAAATTAATCATCAAATTTAAAATGTTGATGATTGATTTACATTATCCAGTATGTTCTATGCTGACTCAGATGTTTGATGCATTAATAGTTTGAAATGGTCTTATTAGCAAAGATAATTCAGCTGCGAATCTCATTTATTCAGGTCTCAGTGTAAAGGTTTCCCCTTCCAAGATGGCGGCCGGTCTATAACGGAGGTTTCCTATCTAGCAACTTCCGGTTGTGCATTTTCGTGCAAAGAAACATTTAAAATCTTTAATATCCGTGCGAAAAGATTTCCAACTTCCTAGCTAATGCCTATTCGGAATATCTATTAATATGGACTCACTGTTGTAGCAACTGTTTTACTTTTTTGTTTTGAGTCTTAACTCACATTCATTCCTCGGCGGTACATGACAAAATTCGCTGTAAAATAATGAAAAGGAAACAAACTTATTCCAAAATACAATTCTTACCGTAATAATTTATTCTGTGTCGTATCGTGGCCAAGCTAGTAGAAATATTAGCAATGTTACTCGCTGCTAAGGAAGTACTGGGTGTAAAACAACCCTTGCGGTTTGAAGTTTTACCCAGCATGCACTGCGGCTGAAGCAAAGGGAAAAATATCTTTCGAATTAGAGCTTAAAAGTAGGAATAGGTGCTTCATGACGATAAAAGAACGCGGTTTTTACCTATATTATTCTGATATTTGAGTGCAAATTGACGTGCGCCAGATATAAAACTCTGAGTTAAATTACCAAACTGGATTTATCCCATAAATACCTGATGACTCAGTGTGGACAGTTGGTTGGTCCGATGGTGGTGCGGTTTCAATTGATTGCTACAGTGAGTTACAGAACCTCTACGTTTCTTCTCTCCCCTCCCACACCACCGGCCTTGACTAGCCTTTTGTTTGTTTTCTACATATTCCTTCCACTAAATCCTACAAATAAATCCCAAATACACATTTTTCTACATTTATTCTAAATATATTTGCTTAATATGTGACTCACTTGCAGATCTTCACCTAAACTCAGCTTCAGGACATGAAATATTCATCAGAAAAATACATAATTAAAAATAAAAACACATAACATTAAGAAAATTACACGGATTTCCATCAATAAGATATTTAAGCAGTAAACTCTGCTTTAAATTCTTTTAAAACAGACACAGATGATGCTTTTTATAGCATATTTTCACTTTTATTCTTCATAAGATGCTTTTTCCTGGTCTTACATGTGTTCCATGTATTTGTTCATAATTACAATAATATACTTTTATAATACACCGTAAGAATGAGCTACTACATTCACGTTTGACACTGAAAATAACATTTTGCTGAATCTTTTGATAATTTAAGGTTTACTTTAGTCTGTATTTTCATATTAAATTTGCTGTATATTTTTAAGGTTATTTACATGGTTTCTGGCTCTTATGTAGATTATAGGACATAATTTCATAGATTTGCTTTAATATCTTTAATCATTTGTGAATAAACTAAAGTTAATGAATACATCACCTGCTGAGTTTGGATCATGTCAAATTAAAGTGGGAGTAAATTGTCATTCCCTGAATATCATCACACTTTCACATGATTAAAATGTTCAACTATAGAATAAATTCTGCTTGCAATATGAGAGGCTTATTGATCACTGCTGTATTGAGTACTGCTTTATATTTTACTTTTTATCTTGCAGCTGTAATTTAATTTTATTTAATTATTTTATTGCCCTATATTATAAAAGGGAAGTGGACTCTGTCTCGGGCATCACACAAAATCCGGACAGAGCTGACTGCTGCAGTTTGGCATACTTATATATTTTTGGTCAAGGAAGAGACTAATGAAAACAGCTAGTTGATAGGACCAATATTTTGGGAGATATTAGCAATTTTGGAATACAATGGCCTCCCAATGGCCAACCACGTTGCTATACCCAGAATCATAGGATCATCACTGAAGTGGGTTACCTAGCAACAGATAAACAACAGGGCCACGTTGCCATGGTGTCAAATTTCATGTGCAGAAACAGACACGCCAGTTGGGAGGTTATTCAACTGAAAATGCCAGTGGAACTTAAAAAGCAAAGGAATGAACTGTATCAGAGCTAGTTTTATTTCATTTTACTCATTATACTGATACTTTATTGTTTATTATATTTCCTTAATTCCCCAAACAGGTCATATTTACAGTGAGAATAAGTTTTATCTCTTCATATAATTGACCATTGTATTAACAACAGTGTCAACGTTGTACCTTGTGTTGTTGACCAATTTACAGGTCAGTAAAAAATAAAATAATAACTGTAGTTTAATGCTGAGGTTAATTTGATGAAGTTCTGTTTTTGGTTGGGTTTTTGAAACAACCAAAAACTGTTGTTTGTTGTTTTATGAAAATGAGCTTAACAGTCGTTGAAAAAGATGAAAGAATTGGTCAGACAACTCCAGTACTGTTCCCAGTTTATTAGAAATACCACCACGCGTCAAACCCCATCCTTCCCAAAGAATAACGACTTATTTCAGCCAATAAACAAACGAATGCGGACGCTTCGAGCCGTTTCACAACAGCCCCAGTTTGTACTCGACCATCATGTGTGGCTCCCCCATCATTTCACTCTGCGCCGGATCTGTGCAAACAGAGAACAGAGCCAGAGGTTAAAGGTCACGTTTGCGTTGGCGGGCAGCGGGTTCGGGCGGAGACAGATGGCGGCGTTACCGTTGAGGATATCCTCAAAGCCAATGGACCCGTCGCTGTCTCTCAGCGTGTCCAGAGCCAGGTTGGAACTCTGTAGGAACGGCAGGCGCTGGATCTGGAAGGAGAGGGCGTGGCTTTACTGCAGCTCTATCGACAGGGGGAGGGGCATAAAATGGCAGCATGTGTGTCATGTACCTGTCTGGCTGCTCTGTACTCCATCTGCAGTTTGAGCGGAGCGTGGAGACCCTGGATGTTTCGGAGTGTGGAGAAGTTCATCTTGTCCTTGTTGGGCTGATACTGCAGCAAAAAAAAAACAAAAAAAAAAAACACCACCACACGAACAATGAAGAAACCAGGGTTTGACACAGATCTACAAACATGACAAAACTCTACAACGACATCCATTCACTGCTCTGTGTTTTGCCTCCCATTCCACAGACGGGGTGGGGGTGTACTAGCATGCTCAGAAGTCTGGAAAGTGCAAGGTCTATTCTATCAACATGTTTAGAAATGTTTCCTATTGAGCAAATGGTTGAGTTTTTACGAATATTTAAAATAAATCATACATTCAGAACGCTCACCACAGACACGTCAGGGGTTAAAGTAGGAGACTTGCATGAAAGCAGCAATAACGCACACGGAGGACAGTGAACGTGACACAGAATGAGCAGGAGCTGGTACTGCTACTAGGCCAACTGCGATATGTGTGTGCGTTTATTTACTCACGTTCTTTTCTGACAACTCCAGCGAGTGACTGGGAAGGAGCTCATTCTTTACGCTGGTGAAGCTGTTGAGGATAAAAAAAATAATAACATGAGTTTTACTGTCATGACTTGGCTCTGAGAAATGGGACTATTATATGTGGACAGAGTCGAAACAGCACTATTCTGGTATTAGAACGATTCAGTGACACCAGATTAAATATAACTCTGACTCACCCACTACGCATAGAGTCTTGAAGTCCATAAGATCCTGTTGGACATAAACCTGCCACAGGTATGCTGTCTTTGAGCTGAGAACGGAGCCCACGAGTGTCCTGCAAAATACGAAGGAATTTAATTTTATCTTGCATATACAAACAAATTCAACACTTTGACATTTCTACACAGGCAAAACAAAAAAGAGGAGAAAAAATAATCATGTTTCTTTATCTGAAGCAAAAGATTTAACTTGTTTTTCCCAGTGATTCAGGTACAGACGTTTAAGTTGTAAGTTTTTCTTTTATGTTCATGGAAGACTTTTTTATTCTAAAGAATAGTCAATTAAAAATTTAGAATTTAGCACAAAGCACAATTTGTTGAAGTGAACATCGGCTAACTGCCATTATTAGACGTGATAACTGCCTTTTTGGTTAGTTTCAATTAAGATTAGTTTGGTCTATGTGGTGTCCAGCATGGGTTTGGTTCTACACCTGAGCCTAATAACGGTATATGTCATTAGACATATTTAATTATAATTTCTGTCCAAACACCATTAACAGAAAATATATTCTTAGTAAAATTTAATTAGACAAAACTCAGGGGCAGCTGCCTTTCACTTCCATTTCTTACCAAGGTACAACAGAAAACGAAATATTCGTCGCCGTTAATTCTAAATGTCAGTACAACATGGAGAATAAAATACAGTAACTTTCACTAATCGTAAATATAATTACTTTATTACTAGTGGTTAACTTTTTCATGAAACGTCAATTACGTCTGTAATTCATTACTGTTATTTAGCCTTCTCATTCAAGCTAGCTAAACGCGTTAGCTTCAGTGACTAATCACATTCACCAGTACGATATTTCAGAGCTGATCAGGACAAAAGATAAACAGCAGAGGTGAAGTAAGTATATATCTTTAACAACAGAACACTGTGGCGTGTGGTTTTCTGGACTAAAAACGCAAACTACAGAAAAACAGAACAGAGTCTCACCATTGTGACTCCGCTTCTTCTACTTTCTTTTCTGAATGGTTAATTTCCGGTTGCGTCCCGGCTTGATGACGCATGTCCGGTAGACGCACCAGTTGTAATAGTTCTTCACGAAAGAAGAGCGTTTTAAATAAATACATCAATGAATTATGTTTTAAATAAATACACCAATGTATTATACGTCTAAATATTATAAATCGCTATATTATACAACATAAATAGCCAATGTCACAAAAAGAGAAAGAAAACTACATTAAATATTTGTACATGTTCCGTGTAAACTGCGCGGGGGTATAGCTCAGTGGTAGAGCATTTGACTGCAGATCAAGAGGTCCCCGGTTCAAATCCGGGTGCCCCCTCTCTTTTTATCCCATGTGTTTTCCATTCCTTCATAGACTCATGGTTTATTCAGTTTAACATGGGTTTCTACGTTTCGTACATCATATTATCAGTATGTTACATTAGGTATAAGTGATTATGTTATTCTGTCCAGTTTTTCATAGTGTGTTACGTTAATGCAAATGTAAAAATAATTGTTACTGCTAGAAAAAAAATCTGTATTTTCTTAACTATATAAATTATTCCTAAAATATGGGAAAGTATGATGGGTAATCCATCTTTACATCTTTTACTGCATTCATCTGTGAGTTCTTTTCCATGTATAGAAGTTAATGAAACACTGACTTGTTTTGCTTTTGTTTGCTTTAGTCTCTCATAGACCAGAAATACAGAATCTGTGGCACAAATCCCACTCTCCATACAAACTTTTATTCCTCTGATTATTACTTTAATTTCATTTACTTTAACTCAACTCAGATGAAAACAGACTATTTCAGTTATTTACATAAATTAATTTGAGTTCAGTGCAATGAATCCAATTCTGTTTAAATAACTGTATGAAAAGAGGAAAGAAAGAGTAGAGAAATAAAAATTAATCAAGGATAGAAGCACTTACCTGGAGATTCAGTTTTTGCAACCTTAGCTGCCAAATGGCTGTTCTTTGTTCTCTATAATATATAACAACATTAGAATTTATTCATTTAATCCACATTTAAGACCCTTAACATAATCGTAACATAAACCATAGAGTCAAACCTGTCACCTAAATGTAGCCTGAATTTTAACGGGTGTACCTAAAGTGAAAGTAAATACCTATTCAAATGTCCCTCTTGTTTATCTGTTGTTTTTATTCCAGTGTCTGATTCTATGATCAGTGGCCGTTACACAGTCAAACAGTGTCCTCAAAACGCAAAGATTCGGCAAATAAAGGACTAATAGCAGAGAAACACGCAATCATTAACGCCTACAGGGGATGAATACTAAAAAGGAAATGATGCAGAGAAGAAGACAGCACAACATACTTAATCATTATTGCCGTTTTATTTAAATGTCTGGGTAAAAAAAGAATGTTATTTTATGTGAATCTGAACTGTTTAATACCTGTTGATCCACTAATCCTATCAATATATATAAATAATTGGTGTAAAATACAGTTATTCATCTTTTCATGGTCATCAGATATGATCCATTTGGACGTTCAGAGGCTCCATAGTTACCATGGAAACACTGTCATCTTCTACAGCATTGATTCACCAGTAAAACCCATGGAACTGGATCAACGACAGTGGATGGACACACTGGGTTTATGTTCAGTTAATGCTGCTCTTAACCCATAAAGACCCAGTGCTACTTTTGTGGCACTTCCAAAATAGTTTTTTTCCCTCTATACTTAACCTTTCTTAAGTGATTTATCACCATCTATTATAATATTATCCTCTGTATTTATTGTTTTTTCAGTTTAAATCATGTATTTTTCGATATTTAATTCATCAATCATGTAGATGTTTGAAAAAGCTCAGATTAAAGTTGAAGGTTATTATATCAAAAATACAGGAAACTGAAGAAAAAAGTGAGTTATTCAGTCAAATCTGCTCCTGTCATTTTCATATCATTTATTGTTTAACTGTGTACTAATGTTTGTGAGATACTGATCACTGTGTTCCTCTTTTTTTGTTCTTTCTTTCTGTGAAGTCGTTCTGAGGAGATAAAACGTGCACGTGTCTTTTCCTGTGAAAATCATGTGTCTGTTATATAGGTTACACATTGTATATAAATGTATGTATACATTTCAAATTCTATCCTCTGGACACCTTTGATGTTTGTGAATTCGTTATATCATATTAAATGTTCTGTCCTTGTAAAGAACAGTACCACCTTCCGACCACTAGATGATGCTGTTGGTCCATGAATCATGTCTCACTGGGTTCAGGAGACACTTTGACCAAATGACTGAAAGCCTTCATGGTGTTGATGTAATGACTGATGTTCTGTCGTGCCCTCAGTCTGTTTTCATTTCAGTCTGTCTGGGGTTTCATCGAAAACGCAGCATTTGGTTTGAGTTTTAAGATTTTTTGTGTGTTTCTGGTTTTCAGTTTACACACACAGACACAAACACTGACCTCTGCTCCGGGAATCAAACCGGCATCTTCTGGTTGAAAGGCAACCAACGGACCACCTTCAACGATGACGGAAGCACAGACCAGGAACCAGTTCAACGTCCAGACTGACACAAACATCTGACCATGGACCATCCAGACTGACACAAACATCTGACCATGGACCGTCCACGCTCACACAAACATCTGACCATGGACCGTCCAGACTCACACAAACATCTGACCATGGACCGTCCACGCTCACACAAACATCTGACCATGGACCATCCACGCTCACACAAACATCTGACCATGGACCGTCCAGACTGACACAAACATCTGACCATGGACCATCCAGACTCACACAAACATCTGACCATGGACCATCCAGACTCACACAAACATCTGACCATGGACCGTCCAGACTGACACAAACATCTGACCATGGACCATCCAGACTCACACAAACATCTGACCATGGACCGTCCACGCTCACACCATTTAGACGACCAAGAAACACTGAACAGAAAGACTGAACCACAAAATGTCCGTGTAGGTTCTCATTTGCCCAGGTCATTGGTCCTTCTCAGAACTGAAGAAGTCTCTTGGATGAGAGATGAAACGTTTTCAAAAGAACGAAACCAGTCCAGTTGAACCGAGAAGAACTACCAAGAAACAACTGAACCGTAAAACCAAATGGAAAATACTGAAAACCAACACACTGCAGCTGTGAACTAACATTCCACAGTTTGACCTAAAAGACATCAAACAGTTGGTACTTTTATACATGTAAAAATACAAGATAAAAATTACATAAGATAAGAATTAAGAAAAAATGTGTAAAATATGAAACAAGAAGAAAATGGAGTAAAAACAAGAAGGTGGAAAAAACAACATGAGACAAAAAAACATACGAGACAAAAATGAATTAAAAGACAGAAGACGAAATTCTGTAAAAGTTAACAGAAAGAAAACGGCGTAAAAAACAAAATTCAACAGAAAAAAAAATGGTGAAAAGACGCAACAAGAAAAGTAGGTTCTAAAACTGAACAAACTCGACCAGTTGAAGGCGGACGTGTGGTGTAAGGTGTGGCCGTTCAACCAGGAGGTGAAGGTCCATGAGTGGTTTTGGTTTAATGTCATATTTGTCATGTAAATTTATATTGAGCTTTGTTTTTTTAACATTTAATTCAGACACATTACGTTTTTATTATGTTTTATGTAAGATTTTTTGTGCGTTGTTTATTTTTGGGTCTGGTTTCTGTTTTTTCACCCTGTTAATGTTTTATTTGACTTCTTTTTCTGTCTTGTCTCTTTAATGTTGCTGTGTGTTTACTACTGTTTTCATCTTGTCTTTTACATCTGTCTTAGTCGGTTTTCATCTTCCCGACACACCGACAGGAACCATTAAACCCAGTCCAATCTGAGACGTCAAAACAGACTCGTAAATGCAGCGGATAAACAGAGGAAACATTGAGCTTTGACTTCTCCACGGTCGATAATCGCTGCTGGTGAATGAACGCGTCTGGAAACATGACAAGGAAGGAGCTGGTGTGAGTGAAGGAGGGATAAAGAGGATAAAGAGGAACGACGGCCATGGAGTGGACCATCAATAAAAGCTGCAGAACGTATCTGTTATTGAAACAAACCCAGTGTGACACAAGGACAGGACTGGACACACACACACACACACACATACATACATACATGCACGCACACACACACACACACACACACACACACACACACACACACACACTCTCTCACACACACACAGACACACTCAAACACACATACAC
>JAPQRQ010000014.1:23883453-23897762 GCA_037367365.1 Apogon talboti | reverse complement strand
GTTCCCAGTGATGCTGAGTGCTTGTTGGCCCTTTGGCCTTCACTCTGTGGTCCATCTATCTCATTTAAATGAGAAGGGGTGTCCAAACTTTTGGCCTGTACTGTACATTAAATTCAATTAATAATAAAATGAATTAAGTCCCGTTTCTTTAGTGCTTCTCGTGTGTACAGTCTGAAATGCTTCATGATTAAAATGAACCGAAGCCCGTTTTAACGTCTTAAAGGACAACATGTGTGAAGCTCTGAGATGTTCTGCGGTTGTGTTATTCAGAGAAAACTTTTATTATTTAGCTGATTTCTGTTGGGTTTTTACTTAAACTCTTGTTCAGGACATCTGCATGTATGAAATGCTTATTGTCTGGTGGGCTGGACCTGGTGTTAAACTGAAGGATAAACACATCTGTTTGTTTAAGGCCTGAGTGGAGGCGGTCGGAGGGTCACGGAGGAGGGGGAGGAAGACGAGGATGACACAGATGTGCACGACCCAGGGGAATTCTGGGTACTTGGCAAACAAAAGCAGGAAGAGGGGGAGCGGTGGTCGGCCATGACGGGCTCGGACAGAAATAAAATGCCAGCGTCGGAGAGGAGAGAGTCGGTGACGCGAGGCTTTTTCCGGACACTGATGATGCCTCTTTTTGTTTTTTGTTTTTGTGGTGTGGATGCATGACAGCGCCGGCGGCGGCGGTGGTCGCTCAGTCTGATAACATGAGACTTTGCGATAAGGTTTTGCAACACTCCTCTGATAAGAGCTCCACGTAAATGAATCCATTTACCATGTGGAGAAGGTGGAAACACTGTAAAAGGTACAAGACGCAACACTGTAGAACAAAAACATCTTAAAGGCAAAACGAGTAGAGGACGCTGTAAAAAATACAAGAGGAAAATGTAAGAAACAAAACAAAACAAAAACAACGTAAAAGTGCAATAACATGTAAACATTAAACATAAAAACAATATAAAAAAAACATACACACAGAAGGAAAAATGATGTAAAAGACAAAACAATATGAAAACGACATAAAAGATTCAACAAGACAAAAACAATACAAAAGACGCAAAAAATGTGCAAACCTGGTAAACGACAACAAAATGATAATGACGTAAAAGAAAAATCAAGGTGAAAACGCTGTAAAAGATGCAAAGACAAAACATCTTAAGATGTCGCAAAACAAGAGCGCCTTAAAAGACAAAAAAGACAAAGTGAGAAGACATCATAAAAGACGCAACAAAATGACAAAATAACATAAAAGACACAAAACGGAAGCAAAGTAAAAGAAGCACAGGTGTGGAAACGCTGTAAAAGACACGACACGGCAAAAAGATAAAATAAGTCGTAAAGGATGTGACAAGATAAAAACATCGCAAGACGTCTCAAGACATTGTAAAAGACGCGACATTGTAAGAGGTCGCAAGGCGGAAAAATCTTAAAGACAAAACAATCCACAGTATGTAAGAATGTGTAAACCCGGTAAAAGACGAACATCACGTAAAAGACGCAACGAGACGAAACATTGTAAGACGCAGGACGGCGGCGGCGTCTTTCTGTGAGAAGGCTTTGCTCCACTCCTGTTATAACAACTCCATATAAATGCATCCATTTACCACGTGGGGAAGAAAAGTGCCGTCAGCCTGAGTGGAAGCGTCCCCTGTGGAGCGAATCCGTCCATCTGGAGACGGCGTCCTCAGTACTTCACATTTACACCGACGGCTCCAAGGCTTTAACGAGGAGCCGTTTTTGGCGGGTTTCTAAATCTACCATTTCACAGGCTGTCGGCGAAAGATAAGGAACACAGATGAGATTATCAGTGAATTGGCAGAATCAGCAAATCAGCCTCCGACGGAAAAGATGATGAAGAGGAAACGCAGCGTCCAAGAAGTGGATTTAATGATGATATTTAATTATTCACTTTAACTCGACAACAGAAAAGACAAACATCCACAAACTCTCACCTGTATCCAACGTCAAATCAAACCTCTGAGTTTAAGATCATGAACATTATCAACATCGTTTTATGGAATATTTCATTTATTTTTGTCGTTTTTGTTCATTTTGTTGAATTTTTTTTATATTTTTTGTTCAGCTTTGGTCATTATAATTAATATTTTCTTTGTTGTTTTTGTTCATGTTTTGATTGTTTTGTTTTTTCCTTACCTTTATCCACTTCATTGATTATTTTCTTCATTTTTCTTAACGTTATGGAATGTTTTCTGAATTTTTTGACTTTTTTCTTCATTTTATTGAGAGTTTTATCATTTTAATGAATATTTTCTGGGTTTTTTTGTTCATGTTTTGATTGTTTTGTTTTTTTCCTTAATCTTCAATTCATTGATTATTTTCTTCAGTTTGGTTCGTTTTGGTGATTGTTCATTTTTTGTTTGCTTTTGTCAGTTATTTTGCTCATTCTTATTGATTTTACAAAGTATTTTCTTAGCTTATTCTATTAACTTATTTTATAAAATTATTGTTCATTATTGATACTTTAACAGAATATTTAATTTTATTTTTTAACTTTTTTTCCTTTTCTTGAGTATTTTATTCATTTTTTTCTTCTCTTTTTATTGTTTCATTCATTCTTGCTCATCCATTGTTCATTTTTGATCATTTTATTGATTATTTTCTTCATTTTTTGGTATATTTTCTTCATTTTACTAAATATTTGGACCATTCTTGTTCTTTTTCAATTTATAGAATATTTTTTTAATTTCTGTCTTTTTTCTTAGTGTATTGTTCAGTTTTGATTGTTTCAATAACTGTTTCTTCATTTTTAGTTCATTTTTTGCTTGTTTTTCTTAACTGTGTCAATTATTTTGTTTAGTTTATGCATTTTATTGAATATTTTTTAACATTCTTGTAAATTTTTGATCATTTTATGGAATATTTTCTAAACTTTTGGGGGGGGTTGTTAATTTTTTCATTTGTTTATACAATACACATATTGATATTAATTTTCTGTTCTTTGTAGAAAAGCACTTTTCTTCCTCAGATAAACACTTGGTTGTAGTTCCGCCTCAGGTTTTCTGATTGATACTGACCCCAGCGTCTGTTCTTGGACGTTAACTGTGGTTTGTGATGATAAAAACCAGAGGAATGTGTTATCGCGCTGACACTGGACAGAAACCTTATCATGGACACGATGGACTGGACCAATCAGCTGATAAATGGACAAATGGAGGCGGAGTTTGACAGACCACAGACCTCACACCTCGAACAGACAGTGTTTTTACCTCCACCGACGGATAAATCACTGCTATTAGACTGAAAATAGACAAAGAAACAAGGCTCTGTAACATCGGACTAAAGAAGTGTTGTTTTTTTTTTGTTTTATGACTTTTTTTTCTATTTTGTTAATTTTTTGTTTGTTTATTTTATGGATTATTTTCGTCATTTTTAGTCATTTTATTAAATATTTTTGAACATCCTTGTTAATTTTTCTATCATTACAAGGAATATTTTCTTAACTTTTGGGTTTTTCATTCAGTCTTTGATCATTTTTGATCATTTTATGGATTACTTTCTTCATTTTTAGTTTATTCTGTGTTTATTCTCTTTATTCACTTTTTATTCTCTTTATATTGTATTGTGTTTTCTTAATTTTGGGAATCATTTTGTTCATTTTTATTCATTTCATTAAATATTTTCTTAACTTTTGGGGTTCTTTTGTTCTGTCCTTATTAATAATTTTGTTCATTTCATTGATTGTTTTGTTCATTTTTGTTCTTTTTTGATAATTTTATCAATTATTTTATTCATTTTTCAGTCAATTTGTTCTTTTCTATTCATTTTATTAAATATTTGGACCATTCTCATTCTTTTTTTTATCAATTTATAGAATATTTTCTTAATTTTTGTCTTTTTTACACGTTTCCCCAGTGTAAGCCTCCGTCTCAGCGTTGGAAACTCATCCCACATTAGTTTCTTCAGTTTCTGATCTTATTCTGACTGCAGGGGCAGGTTTTCTGGGTCTGAAACATGAATAAAACCGAGATTCTTCCCTGTTCCATCATGATCTTTACCAGCGAGCAGATAAAAAATGACTCTTTGGACACGCATAGACTGATTCACAATGGCGTCAAACCTCGTCTGAGCTTCGCATCGGGGTCAGAGAGGTTGAATTATAGTCTGTTTTTCTCTGTGATTGTGAATCGGACCAGGTTGGACTCCTTTAACTATAATTATCAGTCAGCATTCATCAGTCCTGAACCTGAGGATGATGATGTTTGACCTCCACGTCTTCAAATGCATTGCCGGAGAAGCAGCTGTTTTCCACATGATGCCTGTGCAGATTTTTATTATTGTGATATACAGTATAAATATGTTCTATCGCCCATTTTTACATCATATTACAACAATTATTTCAGTATCGTTTTTTGTCTTCAGGGTTTAATCTGTTTACATTGACAATTAAAACACAATTACAATTTTTTTTTCATAATTTTTGATTTTGCATCTTTTACATCGTTCATTCTAATGCAAAAAACAAAAACGGCAGTTCTTATTTCTGCATGTTTATACATTCATTTAAACACAATTATGTCCCTTTCTTCAATGAGATCGTCCTGCTTTATGAATCTGTGTTTTATCCACAGATTTGGGATCAGCAAACTGTCAGATATGAGTTGGATGAAAGAGGAGAAAAGTTCAAACCTGAAGTTCATGAATCTTTAACAGGATTCTGAAAGATTAATAATGCTCTTAACAAGCTCTCACTGCAGCAGAGGAGGAAAGTGAGATGTTACAGCATCTATCAGAACATCAGAGATTACAGATATGATCAACTGATAACTAAAATCCGGTTCCTTAGACCAGGGGTTCCTAAACTTTTCCATGCCAAGGCCCCTCAGACAGCATTAGCTTCTGGCCGTGGGTGGCCCCTCTTTGCAACGTTGACTTTTAGAATGAGTTTTCTTACTTTTATTGACTATACAATAATTATTCAGTTTGTTTAGCATGGGAATATTAATAACTAACATGTTTCCACACTGTATATTCACACTAAAATGTTTTGTTTTGAATTTTTTCTCATCTTTCCTCCAATCTTCGGAGCCCCCACTAGTGGCCCCTGGTGGCCCCCACTTTGAAAACCACTGCGGTTATTCCCACCAAGTGAAATGACATTTGTTATTATTCAGATTGTGTTAAAGTGTCAGCGTCCTGGTGTTCCATCCATCTTGTTCTCTATTAGTAATAAACATCATGACAACATGAGTGAACTGATGTTATGTTTGTTTTCAACAGATTAATGGAGTCACTAGAGTCTGACAAACCAGGAGTGATTTACTGCTGAATGAACGATGACAACATGAAGGTCAGTGGAGACAGACAGGAAGATGAACACAGTGTATGAGCAGAGATAATGACTTAAAGGGGTTCTGTGTAACATTAATATTACAAACTCTGACCAGCAGGGGGTAGACTGGTACCAGAACCACCAATAAATCACCCCTATGTATCCACAGACTGTATCAGCCACTGAATAAAGTATAAAGGTCATTATTTACACACATCTGTATTGTGGAATCCTCAAGTTTTCTTCTTCAATCTAAAACTCATAGACACTTATTTTGACAGTCACCTAAAATAACACTGTCTTATAATCTTCGTGTCAGCTGATAGTTTACATTATAGCTCTGTTAGCTTAGCTCTGTTTTAGACTGAAAACAGCCACAGTAAAACCACTAATCATCTCTGTTTTCTGTATGGTTTGCGTTGTCAGTAGCTGAACTAAAGATCTGTTTGGAATCCAACAAACAAGGTCAGAACTGTCACCATTTACTCTGAGCCGTGGATCAACAAACACTTAAATCAGACTAAGTCAGTTTTTATGACTTAAGACTTCAATTACTATACATGTCTATTAATGCAAATTTAGCGTAAAATATTGAATAAAGAATAAAACAAATGTAGTTTCATAAGTGATAGTGGTTGTAAACACTTATTTCATGTTCTGTTAATTATACATTTAGCTAAAAAAAAGGTAACTTTTTCTTCAGTTTTCTCTGTTTTTATATAATAAGCTTTGGATTTACCCTGAGCTTTGATGACCATCTACATCAGGGCTGTCAAACTTCTAATTTTAGTTCAGGGGCCACATACATCCCAATGTGGTCTCAAATGGGCCGGACCAGTAAAATAATAGACATAATAACTTATAAATAATGATCAAAATTTTTGTCTTTATTTTAGTGTGAAAGTCGAATTGCTTTATGAAAATGTGAATAACACCCTGAAATATCTATTAAAAATATAAGTGCAATGTCACCAATGTTATGTCTCAGCTTATTATTATCACAGAAAGCATTTGGAACAGACATTATATTGTTAAAATTGCACTTATTTTTCTTGATAAATTTCAGGTTTCTCATATTTTTTCAGGTTAATCACATTTTATTCTGACAGGATTTGTGAACGTAATTATTTTCATAATGAAGTTTTTTCGTTTTTCACATCAGACCAAGAACTAAATTTGGAGTTGTCATTATTTATAGGTTATTATATTATTATTTTACCTGATATCACTTTGAGTTGTGTGTGGCCCCTGAAAACCCTTGACTGTTAATATTTTAAGTGTAATTTTTGCACTTTGGAGATTCACCCATGTGCCGGATTGGACCATGTGGCGGGCCAGTTTTGGCCCGCGGGCTTTATGTTTGACACCCCTGATCTACATGATCAGTGAATTATGTAAAGGAAAATACATGATTTATATTGTAAAATGCAAAATTCACCAGATAATATTATAATAAATGGTGATAAATTACTAAAGGTTAAATTAATTTGAAAGCTGCCACAAAAATAGTTCTAGGTCTTTAAGTGTTCATTAAACGCAGCCTGATTCTTTTGTTTTCCATGTGTTTGTCCTGAACAGACTGAACCTTCTGTTGACGTCAAATCTAAGACACTAATGAAATCTTCTAAATTAATAACAACCGGTGTTTCTATCTCTGAAAGTAAAATCTCACATTTTTCCACATTTAACAAATGACTTGGCCTGATTTCCACACATGAAAGCCTTTCACTCCAGGAATGTGCAGGTGATAAACATCACAGCATTTAACCACGTCCATGTGCTTAAAGAAATAATGAAACATCAGCCCGACATATGGAGCCTCTAGAAACATCTCACCACAGCAGTCTATGAATAGCATTTTATTAAAAAAATACACAATAAATGGGTTTTTCCTCATATGGCAGAGGAACAGAAGAGGCCAGAGGCGTTTTCCCGGACTGTGAATGAGTATTTATGGGCTGAACAGATGCTGCACAGTCACTGGGGACGGACGAGTCCATGTGGTCCAGATGGAACCGGACTCTGCAGATCCACCAAACCAGGTGTCAGAGAACCAGAGGATCAGAGAAATTCAGGGTCTCATAGGAAAACCAGGTCCCAGATGGGCTAATGTCGATGTAACATGAGGATTTAAACAAAAACAAACAAAAAAAGAAATTAAAGTAAAATAAACGTTCTGTCTCATCAGGTCGATTTACCGTAATCCTGATGAAGGAAATTAAAAGAACGTTTCATAGAAATAAAGATTGAACCGATTGTTTTTCATTTGGAGTAAATGTTGTGTAAGACGGTATAAAATTCACAGAAAAATTAAATGAAGGAAAAAATTGACAAAATAACTAATAAAATGTGCAAAACAATCAAAAAAAATTAATGAAAGAGAAAAAAGAACAAAATGATTATTAGAATTGAAAATTTGTAAAAATTCTGTGAAACACATAAAAAATTAACAACAAAGAACAAAAAATGAACTACATGATGGATAAAATTAAAAGAAATTAACAAAGTAAATAATAAACTATCAGAGGAACAACTAAATAATCCATAAAATGCATAAAAATTAAGTAAAAAGTCAGTACAAGAAAAGAAAATAAAAAAATTATAAAGTGAAGAAGAATTAAGAAAAAATGTCAAAAAATAACAAAACTGAACAAAATAATCAATGACATGAAAGAAAATGTACAAAATAAACAATAACTGATCAAGAAAGAACCAAAATGAGCTAAATTATCAATAAAATGAACCAAAAGCGACCCAATAATCAGCTGATCTGAATCGTTTGTTTGTGTTTTACTTTCATTTTACTCTTTCATCTGAGGATTCCTTTTTCTTAAATCTAACTATTGGACATGACGACCAAACTCCTGTGACCTCACACGACCTCCTGGGACCACGTGAACCTTGTTGGTTCTGGTTTTCGTGGACTCTTCTGGTCTGGACCAGAGCCTGGTGTCTCTACATCGTCGCTGTTCTCAGTTGTACATTTTCTGGTTTCTGTCGTCGTCTGTGAGTACACTCAGTGTTCGTGGGTCTCAGAGGAGTTTCAGTCTGACAGTAGATCTGGTCCATGGATCAGGTCCAGAGCTGGACCACATCCTCCGAGAGAACTTTGGACATGAAACTGGATTCTCTTCCTTCACCGGAATTGGACCAGGACCAGATACTCATTCATGTTGCTTCTAGACCAGAATTTAAAGAACCACGGACCTTCAGAACCAAAGGATTCACAACCAAATGAATCAGAACCAAAGGATTCGCAACCAAGGGATTCACAACCAAATGAATCAGAACCAAAGGATTCGCAACCAAAGGATTTCACAACCAAATGAACCAGAGCCCAGGGATTCAAAACCAAAGGATTCACAACCAAATGAACCAGAGCCCAGGGATTCAAAACCAAAGGATTCACAAACAAATGAATCAGAACCAAAGGATTCAAAACCAAAGGATTCACAAACAAATGAACCAGAGCCCAGGGATTCAAAACCAAAGGATTCAGAAACAAATGAATCAGAACCAAAGGATTCAAAACCAAAGGATTTACAACCAAATGAATCAAAACTAAAGTATTCACAACCAAATGATTCAAACCCAAGGATTCAGACCCAGATGAAACCGAGACCAAACATCTGCTCAACAATGACAACTCCAACTCGATGAAACAGATCTGAGCGATGTTAGATGACAAACTTAAGTCTGTTTCAGCAGGTATTTCAACAGCTGAGTTTATTTTAAAGGCTGATCCAGAGTTAGAGTTGGACAAACCACAGAGGCATCGTATAGTCGTCAAACGCATGACAAAAAGATGCAACAAGATGGAAACAAAAGAGAAAAAATGTAGCAGGATGAAAAAGTTGAACAAGATGCAAAGAGATGAAACAACATAAAATGATGAAAACAATATAGCAAGACAAACACTACAGAAAAAAAACAGAATGTAGCAAAATGAAACTGTCATAAACAATAGAAACAGCATAAAAGCAACGCAACAATAACTACAGAAAATGCAGACGGACACAAAAGCATAGTGAAAGCAATGAAACCAAAGTAACAAATGAAGAATGAATAAAAACAACAACATACAACCTAAAAAAATGCAACAAAATGAAAAGTAAAAATAAATGCGACAACCTGAAAATGATGCAACAAAATGAAAATAACAAAAAAGATACAAAAACCTAAAACTGAAAATGACATAATAAGATGCAACTTGATCATAAATGATGGAAACAATGTCAATGACGCACCAATACAAAAACAACGCAACACAACAAAAACTGGAAAAAATACACAACAACCAGTAATTGACACAACAACATAAGAAGGGCACAACAAGATGAAAACTGTAGTTTTATCATCACTGTTGTCGAAATTCTATCAAAGACCCAGATAAAACCATGATAATCGCGGGTAAAACTATCACAATATAACGTAAAAAATTGCCTAATGTCGCGACATGGTGTAACTCACACTGTTGATGTCAGTGCAGGGCGGACACACGAACTTCCCAAAACCACAATATCCGCTCAACAACGCATCAACAACAAACACTTTGAGATGTGGAATCCGTCTGTCCGTGTGTCCACTTGTCCATTCATCTGTCACGACCTCACACCACGCGACATCATTCCACCCGCTAACGAGCCCAATCTACCGCATATAGGTCATCCGCGCGCACTGGGCCGTGATGGTGGAGCAGGTCTGATGGACGCGAGACTTTTTTTTTTTTTTTTTTAACCACAGCTCGTGCGTCTTTGTCTCTGCGCAAGAACAGTTTATGCGCATCGGACGCTGGAAATGCGCACTAATACGTCCAAATACTTATATAATGAGGTTATTTAGTGGGGATGTCCGAATTAGGAAACACCCCCAGATAATCACGCAGAAAGGGAAACAGAAATCACTGAACTTACCCAGAATCCCCACGACGAAAAGTTTGATCACCGCGAACTCGCTGGTCTCCATCACGCGCAGAATCCGGTCTGGACGCAATCCTCAGCTGTAACTCCGTGGACACGCGCGTCCGAGGCGAATCATAATCCTGGTTTTATCCCAGATGTGACCGTCCGACCCGCCACATCTGTGCCGAAAACACGCAAAAAAACACGCAAAATCCCGCAGAGGACAAACCCGGATCCCGGAGCAGAGACCTGGACTCCTCAGACCGAGACCCAGACTGGAGTCAGGACCACGAGCACGGACCCGCATCCTCCTCCTGGTGGGGGGTGGGAGGAGGAGGAGGAGGAGGGGGAGGAGGAGGAGGAGGAGGAGGAAGGTTTCTCCTCCAGTCCTGCATCTGGAGACTCAAACTGTGACACTAGAATAAAGTCCAACCCCAAAAATAATGGAAATAATAATAAAAACGCATCATACTTTAATCCGAACGTGTGAAATACGAATAAAATGAACGTTTCCCTTTGAATTAATCTGTTTCAAAGACTATTAGATCGTAAAATCTGCGTCATTTGTGTCCGTTTCGTCTCATTTCTGTTCATTTAGACCTGGTTTATCTCCAGAACTGAACCAGGATCAGATCAGACCGGTTTAAGACGAACCAACACTGACCCCTGGTGGTTACATGTAACACTGCAGTCTGAGTCAACACAGGTACCGTATTTGTTATTGTTGTGTCGTTATTTATTGTATTGATTAGTTTGGTAATTTTCTACTCTTTTTGTTAGTTTTTTCTTCATTTGTCATTTTATTGATTAACTTGCTCTTTTTTATTTAGTTTCTTTGTTGATCATTTGTTGATTAATTTGTTCCTTTTATTGTTTTTTTTTAAATAATACTTGTTGAATAAATATATTTAGTTATTCATATATAATAAAGGCATTTTTATATATGATATTTTGTGTATTTTTGTTGAATTTATTCATTCATTTGTTCATTTTTGATCAATCTGTTGATTGACTTATACATTTTTTGTCCAATTTGATGACCATTTTGTTCGTTTTTCATCTTTTTGTTGATTATTTTGTTGTTTTGTTCCTTTTCTGTTATTTTATTGATTATATTGATATTTTTTCTTCATTTTGTTGATTTTTTTTCATTTGTATGATTTTATAATATTTTGTTTGTTCATATATATATATATTTTTTTTTATGGAGTTTTGGTTGTTGATAATTTTGGTAATTTGGTCTTTTTATCGACGACTTTGCCATTTTTCTCACTTGGATGATTATCCTCCTGTTATTTTATTGAATAATTTATTAATGTTTTACTCAATATGCTGATTTTATTTATTTATTATGTCATTTTGTTGATTTTCTTTGTTCAGTTTTGTCATTTTGATGATTATTTTGTTCCTATTTGTTAATTTTTTGTGGTTTTCATGATTAATTTCTTCTTTTTTACCCAGTTATTGATTATTTTATTCATTTTTGTTCATCTGTGTTCATTTTCATTTAATAATGTGTAATCTTTTACTTCTTATTTTCATCATCAGGGGCAGAAAATATTGATATGAGGATAAATGCTTTATGTTTTTGATTGATGCCATTGTGTGCTTATTAATATGTTTAGTGGTAAGTTAAAATACATCCCTCTCTTATATTCAAGAAAAATACTCAACTAAAAGTTCAGCATCAAAACTTCACTTTAATAAAAGTCAGATCTATTTCATGTAAAATTTCAGTGTTAATTGTGCAGTAAAATTATCTGTTTTAATGTTATTTCTGATGTTTTAGATTCATTTCACTGTTGTAAAAATCGGCATGTTGTCGGTGTCAGGCGGAATTAAAATGACCAGAGGAGGGCGCTGTTACTCTGAAAACATAAAACATAACCTCAAATACCAACAGATGGAAGGAGAGAACTTAAGAAAAAACAAAAACAAAAGAAACAATCCAACATGTTCAGCCTGTTTAGAAAAGAAAAGGAGAAAAATGTCTTTGTCATGTGGATTCAAAGGAAAACAACGTGTAGAAGTATTTAATAAAGAAGACGGTTTTAGGAGGAAATGAATTCATCATCATGAAAGAAAGAAAGAAAGAAAGAAAGAAAGAAAGAAAGAAAGAAAGAAAGAAAGAGAAAGAACTGAAACTATGTGTAAAACCTATTACGTTATTTTTGACCGCGTGATTTAACTGTTCCACCCGTTTATATCTGATTACTTTTGATTTATTTTGTACTTTTATAAAATGTGTTTATCCATATAGTTAGATAGTGTTTATTACATAGTTACAGAGATGGTAGAGGTTTCTATCATTGGTACTGACAGCTGCAGTAGTAATACATCCACTGTTAGTACTTGTATTTGGAGTAGTAGTATTAACAGTTATGGCTATTTGTACTAGTTAGTCATTGGTACAACTGTTACAACTAGTAACAGCTGTTCTAGTTGTAACAGATATAGTTCCGTTTGCTGTGCATCCATGTGCCCCCATCTCTCTCTCTCTCTCTCTCTCTCTCTCTCTCTCTCTAACAGTGGTCATTGGTCCATCCTCCAAGAGTCGGGGTCTACTCCACTTTTCTGCCTGTTAAAGGAAGTTTTTCTCTAAATGTAAATGTAAATTAAAAAAAACAAGAAAACAAATAAATAAATAATATCACAGCTTAAACAGATTATATTAAATTGTTGAGTTAGATTTAATAGAATAATAAATGATTAATGTGATACTTTCTGGACTTTTGTAACTTTTATAACTTTTATTTAATATCATGTTTTATTGTGGCTTAAGTGTGTGTGTGTGTGTGTGTGTGTGTGTGTGTGTGTGTGTGTGTGTGTGTGTGTGTGTGTGTGTTTTCTGGGTGGGTTTAACCCTGGAGCTGCCGCGTCCCCTTCCGCTCCTCCTGACCAGAATCTGACCGGTGTCTGGAGGAGGCCGTGGACCAGGGGGCGGGTCCTCCGGAACGGGATGCGGCCCGTGCGCTCACCTGGGCCGCGTGAACTTTAACCTCGGCTGGGACGGACGCGCGGCTCAGAATGCTTCGGTCCGGCTCCCAGATGCCCGGTGCGCGCGGAGGAGGCTGCTGACGGAACCGGTTCAGGGAGGATGTCAACAAGTGACGCACGAGAGTTGGATCTGGGAGTCGGAGGAGGAAGAGGAGGAAGAGGAGGAGGAGGAGGGGGGAAGTCGGCGCCGCCTGCGGACCGAGTCAGACGAACACGGACACGGACCGAGAGGTAAAACACCGCACTATGACGCACTTTTTACGCACTCCTCGTGTGTACAAGTCCACTTTCTGCTTCTTCCACCGTGTAAACGTTGGTTTTAATGCACTTTTAACGCTGAACTTTGGAGGCTTCGAGCGCGCGCGGAACCGCGTCCAGAATCTGCGCGTTTTACTGCGCACCGCTGCACGTGAAGGCGCACACTTGTGTCGCATCCAAACCGAAACCACCGCTCGATCTACGGCGTGATTTTACACAGTTCGGCTGCTAAATAGTGGAGTTGTTGGACTTTTCCGGCAGGTTTTCAGCGGGTTTGAGCTACGGAACATTCAGCAGGTTATTCAGCAGCAGAAGGCGGAGGTCAGCTGGGGAACGGTGAGTTTAAACAGCTGCAGCCCGTGGTTGTCTGCTCATATATGGCCCTTAAAGATCAGTTCTGTTGGGGTTTAGTTTGTGCAACATGACAGCAACCCGCCAGTTTTTGCACCATATTTGAGGACACTTCCAGAGTATTATGTAATTTATGAAGTAGGAGGCTTGTCACTATTATTACATAATCCCATAAAAATACAGAACTGACAGCCAAGCCTGAAGGAAAGAGTTAAAAGTAATAAAAACATCTGGTGGATCCACCTCCTATCCATCTATTAATCATAGTGTCTTTATTCAACTCCATGAAACTTCAGCATTTCATTATACATCATTAATTATTCAGCACACAGTAATTCATCTCTTTTATTCATGTTCTGTACTGTGTTGGGGCTTGACTCCAGGTGGATATGAGGCCAATCATAGGTTTGAACCAGGGTGCTGAAGTTGACCTTAAAGACCCAAACATCCACTGATGACCAGAAGCATCTACTGATCTAACTGTTTAATACCTGTTGATCCACTAATCCTATCAA
>JAPQRQ010000014.1:23820878-23848362 GCA_037367365.1 Apogon talboti | reverse complement strand
CGTCTTTATCTATTTGAGTCTTTTATGTCGTCTTCATCTATTTGAGTCTTTTATGTCTTCATCTATTTGAGTCTTTTGTGTCGTCTTCATCTATTTGAGTCTTTTATGTCTTCATCTATTTGAGTCTTTTATGTCATTTTCATCTATTTGAGTCTTTTCTATCGTCTTCATCTATTTATGTCACCTTCATATTTGAGTCTTTTATGTCGTTTTGTGTTTTAAAACTGACTGTGATGCACTTACAGGTTAAAAACCTGACTGAGGAGATGGCGGGTTTGGATGAAATCATCGCCAAACTGACCAAAGAGAAGAAAGCTCTTCAGGAAGCTCATCAGCAAACTCTGGACGACCTGCAGAGCGAGGAAGACAAAGTCAACTGTCTGACCAAGGCCAAAGTCAAACTGGAGCAGCAAGTCGATGATGTCAGTATCTCAATCCCAAGTGGAGATAAACCACAGGGTGTCCATAAACAATTATAACAAAAGCAAATGAATCGACCAATCTATGGAAATTATTACAAAATGAAAAAGAGATACTTTAGTTTCTGTTGTCTCATTTAACCCATAAAGACCCAGTGCTACTTTTGTATCAGTTCCCAGATGACTTTGTGGACACCCTGTATTTACGCAAAACAGGAGTAAATGTTTGGACACTTTTGTTTTTGTAGCTCGAAGGATCACTGGAGCAAGAGAAGAAAGTGAGGATGGATCTGGAAAGAGCCAAGAGGAAACTGGAGGGGGATCTGAAGTTAAGCCAAGAAAATGTGATGGATCTGGAGAACGACAAGCAGCAGCTGGAGGAGAAGATCAAAAAGTAGGACTGCTAAAAACAAACTGATGTGAAGTACGTCCACGGAAACCTCGTAAGTCCAAAACAGTTCGTTTTCAGGAAACTGGAAAAACACTGTATATTCAAAAATAAATGGAGTAAAAAGATGTAGTCACAAGCCCTTTTCAACACTTTTAATTGATTAAATATTTCTAAAATCATCAGACCAACGTGAAGACTGACCAATAGAAAAAACAAAAAAACAAAAATGGACGTACGAGGTTTCCGCCTGACAGCGACGTTATGCTAAAACCACTGTTTACTGATGTGATGTACATGAACTTAAATGCAGAAAGGACTTCGAGATCAGCCAGCAGCTCAGCAAAATTGAAGACGAGCAGGTGGTAGGAGCTCAACTCCAGAAAAAACTGAAAGAACTCCAGGTAACAACACTTTTTATTCTAACGGCTAATGATTGACCAAATTTTGGATGTAAATGTATTTGTTTTCATTGAAAGAATCCCTCTGCAGTGTTAAAACTGAGCAATTATTTCATTTTTTTTCCCCAATACCAGCCTATAATTGCAAAAGCTGTAATTTAAAGGTCTAAATTTAGGATAATTTTGGGTCACATCATTACAGAAATAAGGAAAAATAATCAAGACTTCATATACTTTGGTGATAAGTGTGTATTTAATAACACTAAACAGAAAGAGGTGCAAAATGAATGTAATATATTGGGGTTTACGTATTTTTTTTTATCCTAGTTTAAGTTTGTTTATGTCTGAGTTGGAAAAATACACATTTACAAATGAATAATATGGGGCAATGAACAAAAATGAATAAAAGAATTAACAAAATGAAGGCAATAATCAACAAAATAAATAAAACAGTTAAAAATGAAGAGAATAATGATGAAAATGAGTGAAAATGAAGAAAATAAACAAACTGAAGAGACTAATCTTCAGATATCTTCATACATGTTCTGTGGATTCTGTGAAGGCCCGTATCGAGGAGCTGGAGGAGGAGCTGGAGGCCGAGCGAGCCGCCCGGGCCAAGGTGGAGAAACAGAGGGCCGACCTGGCCAGAGAGCTGGAGGAGATCAGCGAGAGGCTGGAGGAGGCCGGAGGAGCCACCGCCGCCCAGATCGAGATGAACAAGAAGAGAGAGGCGGAGTTCCAGAAGGTACGCCGAGACCTGGAGGAGGCCACGCTGCAGCACGAGGCCACCGCCGCCGCTCTGAGGAAGAAGAACGCCGACAGCGTGGCCGACCTGGGCGAGCAGATCGACAACCTGCAGAGAGTCAAACAGAAACTGGAGAAGGAGAAGAGCGAACTGAGGCTGGAGCTGGATGACGTGGTGTCCAACATGGAGCAGGTCGTCAAGGTCAAAGTAAGAAACGACCATCGACAGCACAACGCAACGTCAGGAAGAGCAACCGCACATTCAGCCAAATATGATGTCAAGTGGTCCGGACCAGTAAAATAATAACATAGTAACCTATAAATAATGACAATTGCACACTTCGCTCTATGTTTTAGAGTAAAAAAACTAAATGAATGAAAATGTTTACATCTAAAAACTCCTAAAACTCCTTAAAAAAATTAATAACATGAACAACCTGAAATTTCATAACACAAATAAGTGCAATTTTTACAATATTCTGCCTCAGTTTATCATTTATACATGTACATTACAACTTACAGATCACAGTAGATCTACAAACACACAAAACATTTAATAACAGGCAGAATATTGGTACAATTACACTTATTTTTCTAAGACATTTAAGTTGTTCGTGGTTGTTTGGACTATTCACTTTTAATGTGAAAAGATGGTTTCTAAATGTAAACATTTTCATGTAATTTTCTTTTCTTTACACTATAAGAAAGGGAAATGTTTGGTGTTGTCATTATTTACAGGTTATTATGATGGTATTTTACTTCAGATTGAACTGGTCTGTATGTGGCCCCGGAGCTGACATCCTCAACAGTTAACGTCTTCATTATAATCCATCCCATGGGCTGGATGGGCAGACCACTTTGTTAGAAACCCCTGATGTAGAAAATGAACACTAACAAAAATTGTCTCTTTCAGACGAACCTGGAGAAAATGTGTCGTACTCTGGAGGATCAGATGTCTGAATTCAAGACGAAGGCAGAGGAAGGACAGCGCAGCAACAACGACCTCTCCATGCAGAAAGCAAAGCTTCAGACTGAAAATGGTGACGATGATTCAATAAGATACTGTAAAATAATCAAACACCACTGGTAGACAAGTATTAAAATCCTCCACTGGACACTGATAATTATATTATATTATATTATATTATATTATATTAGTACTAGATTCAGGTTAATACTGGAGCTCATAGTATTGTTATTTATGTCCAGGTGAGCTTAGCCGACAGCTGGAGGAGAAGGACTCTTTAGTGTCTCAGCTAACCAGAGGGAAACAGTCCTTCACACAGCAGATCGAAGACCTCAAGAGACAACTGGAGGAGGAAGTCAAGGTATGTCCGCCAGAAACATCACAACATTCAGCTCTGCATCTACCAACAAATGATGCTAACATGTTTTTTTTTTTTTTTACCTCCAAAGGCCAAGAATGCGCTCGCCCACGCTGTGCAGTCGTCTCGCCACGACTGCGACCTGTTGAGGGAACAGTTTGAGGAGGAGCAGGAGGCCAAAGCCGAGCTCCAGCGAGGCATGTCCAAGGCCAACTCTGAGGTGGCTCAGTGGAGAACCAAGTACGAAACCGATGCCATCCACAGGACGGAGGAGCTGGAGGAGGCAAAGTAAGAACTGAGTTATGAAGGGGTCACATCTACCATCCAACAGACAAAACCCAGACATACTGTACACACTGATCCACCTTAACCCTTTACAGGACACTCATAGAAATACTCTGAAATTCAACATTTCAACCTAAGTGTGTTATTGGATGACATAACAAGTAACACAAATACATGTAATTATACATGCAATTATTTGACAGTAACTTTTTATAAACTATACAGCGCTTCACAGTAAAGGTCATTGGAAAAGAGGAAAGACAGTCAGGATCTGGGATTTTGTTTCAGTGTACAGTACATGTACACATCAACACTCTTTACTTTCTTCTACAAAGGTAGGTTGGGGTCACATCTACCATCCAACAGACAAAACCCAGACATACTGTACACACACCTTAACCCTTTACAGGACACTCATAGAAATACTCTGAAATTAAACATTTCAACCTGAGTGTGTTATTGGATGGCATAACAAGACTTTATTACTTTTGTGAAAATTTGTGAAAAATAATCATCTGTATGTTGATACAATGAACTCAATCAGCATTTTTAAATAAAAAAAAAACTAAACAGGTACAGCACCATAAAGTAAAGGCTTAAACCTCTTAATAACAAATCAGATCTCATAATGGAATTTTAACAGGCAACTTAGAAAAGTTGTTCTCACTTCAAAAATAAAGGTATTAACTTCACAAATCATTTACATATAAATTCTCTTGCACTTCAAGTTACAAAATAACTTACAAAATATACTCAAAAATGCCAAAATGTTTGGTCATTTTCTATTTTCTACAGTCAAATAACTAGCTTACCTGTAGGTTGATACAAAATAAAGAAAACATGGCGCCCTACGGGATACCAGAAGGACAAAAAGCATTACCGCAACGGTAGCTTAAAATGGAAAGGTGGTGCAGTAGCGCCATCTATCGGCGTAACATATACACTGCCTTACATATGCGGTATATAAAAAATAGAAGAAAAACACATGTAAGGTGACAGGAACATCACTTTAAACATTAAAATAACATAGTTCTTCTTGGTTCAACTAGACTGGTTTAGCTCAGCTTCTGTTTTCTACTATTCTAGTTGTGTTTGCACATGTGCAGATGTAAAAGAACTAAATAAATCAGATTAACCTGTATAGATGCAGGAAGACATCAGAGTATTGGGCAGAAATCCAGGTGTGTAATCTGATTTCTCGTAATCAGATTACTGCTGTTAATCTGATCAAACATATCACACTATGCTGTTTATATGATCCCTTGAATAATCTTATAACTCCAGATATCAGATAATGATTGGAGTATCAGAGGCTCAGTGTTAGAATGTTACGGCTGACCCATGTATACTACCTGACCTGAGGAACATTCTCTCTTTAGGAAAAAGCTAGCTCAACGCTTGCAAGATGCAGAAGAAGCTGTTGAAGCTGCTAATGCCAAAGGTTCATCCCTGGAGAAAACCAAACACAGGCTTCAGGGAGAGATTGAAGATCTCATGGTGGATGTGGAGAGATCGAACGCAGCCGCTGCAGCTCTGGACAAGAAACAAAGAAACTTTGACAAGGTATGGCAAAAGATGGGAAAGTTCATTGTTCACATTATGTCTTTGCTTCATAAAGTTTTATCTTTCAGACTAAAACACTGGTTGAAGTAGCCCTGCTGTTTTTAATGATCTTCAATGCATCATCAGCTGATTGTTTACATCATTGCTGACAACAATTTAAGATCAGAAACGGGGGAGGACATCATACGTACAGACATGTTTATTCATACTCCATTTTGGAGATGTAACATTGTGGACATGGACATTTACTCAGTTGTATATTTAGAATCTGTTGTAAATGTTCCTGTTAAGTCTTGTTTGATTGATTTAATGATCATCTAAACTAATGAAATGGATGGTTGCTCACCCAGATCCTGTCTGAGTGGAAGCAGAAGTATGAGGAGTCTCAGGCGGAGTTGGAAGCTGCTCAGAAAGACGCACGTTCCCTCAGCACCGAGCTCTTCAAACTGAAGAACTCTTATGAAGAGTCTCTGGATCACCTGGAGACTATGAAGCGAGAAAACAAGAATCTCCAAGGTAGGAGCCCTAGAGTGATAAAAGTCTATGAATACAGCACAGAGGTCGGATCAGTGTTAAAATAAATGTATATGCATCAAACAGAGGAAATTTCTGACCTGACTGAGCAACTTGGTGAGGGAGGAAAGAGCATCCATGAACTGGAGAAGATGCGGAAGCAGCTGGAACAGGAGAAGGGCGAGATACAAACAGCTCTGGAGGAAGCTGAGGTATGGCCTATCTTAAATCTACCCTCTGAATGTTCTTAAAAACATGTACTTCAATGAAAAACTGCAATTCCAGGGCTCTTTGGAACACGAAGAAGGTAAAATCCTTCGCGCTCAGCTTGAATTCAGTCAGGTAAAGGCCGAAATTGAGCGAAAACTGAGCGAGAAGGACGAGGAGATGGAGCAGGCCAAGCGTAACCATCAGAGGGTGGTGGACACTCTGCAGAGCTCCCTGGAGGCGGAGACTCGCAGCAGGAACGAAGCTCTGAGGATTAAGAAGAAGATGGAGGGGGACCTCAATGAGATGGAGATCCAGCTGAGCCAGGCCAACAGGCAGGCAGCCGAAGCCCAGAAACAGCTGAAAGGAGTCCACGCTCACCTCAAGGTAAAATGCATCACCTACACGATGTCCATATGGAGCCTAATGGTACAGCAGTAATCTACATAACAACCCAACCACAATGAAAACACCTCAATTAGAACAAACAAGTCCGATCATGTTCATTTTGAGGTCATAAAAATAGGTCATGAGCTTTTTCTTTAAACTGCATAAAACCTTAAGTATTTCATTTTAGGAACATTTAGGAAACCTGAGGAGACGGTATTCACATAAGCCATCTAAGATGTATGAACCATTGAGAGCCCTTTAAACAAGTAAGAAATTTTAACATCAGTCATCAGTAACACACGAAACATTCACAAACAGTCATTTTCCTAAAACTGGACTTATGTGATCCCTTTTCCTGCTTTTTATTGCTGATTTTTTTTGTAATCCAGGATAATATCACAAGTAATAAAAAAAAATACAAACATGAGTCAGATTATCTGACTTAAGACAGACAGTAGCCTTTGTGATTTTTTTTTTATTAATGTATGAGTTAAGAATCCAGAATAACAGCCCTATTTTTATCTCCTGCTAGACTTCCAAGTTTACTTAAAATGTTACCAATTATTTGGTACCAATTCTATGAATATCTATGTTGCTGTCATTCCTTTGAAGAACATAGTTTCTTCCACTGTTCTAGGGCCGAGAAGTGAACCTTGTGGAACACCAAAAAGAAAAAAATGTCCTTTGCTATGTTCAAGTGTATGGTATTCTTTATCTACCTTCTTTTCAGGACTCTCAGCTGCAGCTGGATGATGCCCTCCGAGCTGGCGACGACCTTAAGGAGAACATCGCAATCGTGGAAAGACGAAACAACCTGCTGCAGTCCGAACTGGACGAGCTGAGGTCTGTGTTGGAGCAGACAGAGCGAGGTCGCAAACTGGCCGAACAGGAGCTGCTGGACGTCAGTGAGCGAGTCCAGCTGCTGCACTCCCAGGTTCTCCAAACATCCGCAAAGTCCAACAAGGGTAGGTCTGAATCAGTTTGGAGATTCACATGCTGATCCTGGTCTTGACATTTACGCAGAACACCAGTTTGCTGAATCAGAAGAAGAAGCTGGAGGGAGACTCAGCTCAGCTCCAGAACGAGGTGGAGGAGGCGGTGCAGGAGTGCAGAAACGCAGAGGAGAAGGCGAAGAAGGCCATCACTGACGCCGCCATGATGGCCGAGGAGCTGAAGAAGGAGCAGGACACCAACGCCCACCTGGAGAGGATGAAGAAGAACATGGAGCAGACCATCAAAGACCTGCAGCACCGTCTGGATGAAGCCGAGCAGATCGCCATGAAGGGAGGCAAGAAGCAGGTTCAGAAGCTGGAGGCCAGGGTTCGTACTCATACCTCAACTAGAAGAATCTCCCACTGTGTTTCCTTTGCACCTGTATTCATCCACCATAACCTTCTGTCGTCTTCACCTTCTGGTTCTGTTCCAGGTCAGAGAGTTGGAGACCGAGGTGGACCTGGAGCAGAGGAAGAGCAGCGACTCTATCAAAGGCATTCGCAAGTACGAGAGAAGAATCAAAGAGCTCACCTACCAGGTAAACACCAAGAAACAACAGCCCCTTTTCCACAGTAGGACATTTTCCAGGAACCTTTACTTGAAAAACCTTGAAGCGTTTCCACCGAAATTACCTGGTAAAGTTTCTCTCAACCCCAAACTCCCCTTGAGAATATATTTCCTAGTAGGAGGGGGCGACTTTTAGACAGGGTGCTTGTGCAGGCCTTGAAAGTCTTTAAAAGTATGGAATTTTGTGTGAAAGTCTTAAAGTATTGAAAAAAGTTTCTTTCATAGTTGAATTTAAGAGTTTGCTCAAAGGCACATAATCTTGTAAGATAATAAATACATGAGGAAAACAAGTCCCGCCTATTTTCTTTAGAACGTATATGCTCCAAAGAAAATAAGCGGGACTTGAAACAACCGAGCGTCATTTGAAAACATTTTCAGGAACTTTGAGGTGGAAACGAAAACCACACAGATTACCAGGGATTCTTTTACCCAGGTAAATAATACTCCTGGGAATCTGATGGGAAATGGGCTACTTACAAAGACTCACAGTCACAGCTGAGCAGGTAAAACAGCCTCTGTCAATGTGTGGAACAGACGGAGGAGGACAAGAAGAACCTGAGTCGCCTTCAGGACCTGGTGGATAAACTGCAGCTCAAGGTGAAATCCTACAAACGATCTGCAGAAGAGGCGGTGAGTTCACGTCCAGCTGGTTATTCGCTCAATTCAGCACTTTTTGCTTTTACTTTTACGTTACACACGTCTTCTTCTAATGATGTGTCAGGAGGAACAGGCCAACGCCAATCTCAGCAAGTTACGCAAGTTGCAGCACGAGTTGGAGGAGGCGGAGGAGAGGGCGGACATCGCCGAGTCGCAGGTCAACAAGCTGAGAGCGAAGAGCCGCGACTCTGCCGCCAAGGTCGGTCTGCAGAGACGCACCTTTTAGTACACTGACCGGCCAAAAAAAAAGGCACACATGCAGAACACTTTATCATATACCTTAAAAACATCAGCAAACCAGCGCATTTAGCACATTTAATATCTGAAGCAGATCATTTCTAACATTAAAGACATGAGAGGACACTTCCTGCATCAGTTAGAGTTCAATAAGCTGTTCCAGCTGAAACATTCTGAACCATTACAGTACTGACCCGTGGACGGCTCTGGACTATCTGCTGAGTTAAATCCAGGCAGTTACTTTTTTTTTTGTCCAGGCTCTTTATTTAACTCTACCTGATGCAGTCAGTGTCCTCTCATGTCCTTAACGTCAAAAAAATTGGACAATGGACAGAATGGTTCAGGGAGAATGAGACACCATTTACACACATGGATTAGCCTCCATAAAGTCCAGACTCAGATGCAGCGGCCCGATTCTCCATCATCAATAATCAAAAATTAATGCAACTATGGATGGAAAAAATATGATGAACCTTACTGTGTCACCACATAAGCATTATGTGGCAAAAAAGATGTGACAGTGAACGTCTCCTGGAATAAAACCAAAGGTGGTGCAGTCAAATGTTGTATGTGCGCCTTTTTTTGGGGGGGGCCAGGTGGTGTATGTTAACATGAATCCATGGAGGGAAAAATGAGGTAACATGGTGTTTTTTTTCTTTTTACAGAAAGCACACGATGAAGAGTGAAGCCTGAAAACGGACCCGTCAGGACTTTAAATGTAGATTTAGTGTCTTTATTCTCCATGAAACATGAGCAGAATAAGGAATAAATAGAGTTAGTGCACCACAGTTTCTATGTTTTCTGTATTTAATTCTCACTGCAGACACAAAACTGAGCTACAACTGGGTTAACAAAGAATAAAAAACAAAGACATGACCACCCTTCCAGGGCGATAATCTGATGGATGCTCTGTTAAAAAATAATGAGAATAATAATGAACACCATGAAGTTCTGAAGAAAATAAAACCAAAATGTAGAGAAAACACAAATACGAGGAGGAAATAAAGGAAAAAAATCAATAAAGAAGGGAACATGTATATTATAATATGTCCAAAAAAACACTGGTTCATGAAATACAGATACAGCAGCAAAATGTTTTATAAAAAATAAAAACAAACTGATTAGCAGTGACCATATGTAACAAAAATAGATGAAAATTTAGAAAATACACAACAGCAACACATAAAAGATATCATTTCATTCTCCAAGACTAAACTAGAATGAACCACATTGACTGAACTGAGATGAATCACGTGTGAAACACATTAATCCTGTAGAGGGCAGTGTTGTTCAGTACAAAACCAGAGATGGGCGGAAACAAGGAGAGAGAAATAATAATGGGAGGACCAAACAATGATATAAGGAACAAACTATTCTGTTAATATTGCAAAACCAGTCTTTTCTCTTTTTACTTTCAAAGCAGAATTTAAAGAAATAACTTTGCACTTTGGGAAAAACATACTTTTTGTGAAATTTGGAAGCTTTAAACAAACAAAATACTGTATTAAGAAAAAGAAAAATCAAGAGTTAAAGAAAGACTTTTTTCAGAACCTTTGTAATTATCACTTTCATTTCCCAATATATCACCCATTTAGAGAATAAATTTAACATTTTCATGTGTCTACTTTGAAAATGTTTGATAAATGTCCATTTTCTTTCCTACTTTACACCTCATGCACACCAAAAAAATGTAAAATAGTTCTTGGCTTGTCTTAACTCTGTTCTAAAGAATAATTTCTCAGTTCACATGTTTAAATTGAACTTATTCAGTGAAAACAGGTCAGTTTATTACATAAATTACACTTGCACAGCAGATTTCAGAAAACGATGACAGTCTATGATTCATGTCAAACTTTAAACATTGATATTAATTTTAGTGAACACCATAAAATATTTCAGTCTTACATCGTCATTAGTTCTTGAGATATTGGGCTTTGAAAATAGGACCTGATGCTCACTTTTAAACTATTAATGTTAGATGCATGAACATGTCTTTAACTTTGGTAAATGATGATTCACAGTTGGAGATTTGCCAAAATACACCTTAGGTTTACTGTGGTATCTGGCACCAAGATGTTAGCAGCAGAAGTTCAACATGGGAGGGATTGAACTATTTTATTTTTTACTTACCACAAACTGTAAAAGTTTATTCTTCTGAGTAGCTTTGTCCTGGTGGATCTCCACATGGAAACACATTACTTATTTCTTATGTACTACTCTAGTAGTGTCTCTACATTTCTCTGAAAGACATAGAACCGATAAATATATGAACACATATTTCGTCATGCCCCATTTTCAAAGCCCCAATATCTCAAAAACTATTGAAGATATAAGGCTGAAATTCTTTATGGTATCTTCTATGACTAATAAGACATTAATATTATTAATCAATATGATATTTATCCCAACATAAAACTATATTATGACATTTGTCATTATTGTTTTGTATCCCAGACCCCTGTTTGAAAGGAAACACCTGAATTCAATGTGTCCACATACTTTTGTCCACGTAATGAATGACTTTTATGCTATGGGGCTAAAGATATGTTAATTTTGAATCAATTCATGTTTCAATGTTTCTCAGCTTTATAATAATTATTTTAATCCATAGGCCTCAAAGAAGACATTTAATACTTCATTATTAAAGCTGTGAATATCCAGTTTATTATATTTCAATAAAAAACACATACAAACCCTCTTAAAGAACGATTCTAAAACCAAGACATTATTAATTGAAACAATAACACCATACCATTCATTCCAGTCATTTCTGATGATTTACAGTTCTGCTTACTGCCTCTGAAATGACTGAACAAAACCGGCTAAGGGCCAGATGTCCACCTTTGTGTTTTTCTCACAGTGTAAATTGAATCTAAGCCTCATGCTGTGAGTTTAAAGCTGTATTCTACTCAGGATGACACATGATGGAAAACAGCGCCACATGATATGATGTAACCAGGCCTTTCCTACATGACGTCATGTCAGTGTGAAAGTCTGGAGAAATACCTCAGTTCTCAATCCACCCAGTACAATGGATGTTTTATCTAATCGTTGACATAACTATTTATCTGAAAACAAAAGGCCACACCCACCTGAATAATGTGTAACAGTTGAACGGCCCCACCTAAAGCAGTGGCTGTGGAAAGCAGATAGCATCTAGCAGAGAACTGTGATTAACGCGGTCATGGAAAAAGCTCCTGGACTGGAATGTCAACACAATAGGCCACCGCAGTTCACACACCTTTCACTCACTACGTCACGTACATCCAACACACCTTTCACTTATTGAATCATGTACAATCGACCACAGCGTTCTGACACTGAATGGAGATCATGTTAATTATCTTAGAATTACCTGGCAGTTGGTGGGATGTGTCAGGCAGCGACAGGTGATTTAGTCCATGAAGGTGCAGCAAAATGTGCACCATAAACATCTGAGACACTTTGATAAGAGTCAAAATATCGTTAGCCTCATAGCGGAGTTGCCCAAGTCATATTTTTGTGACATCTGTATAAAATAAAGCAGAAGTGTGAGGAGAGTAAAGTTACACAGATATGACAATTTGGTCAAAAATATGACTGGGCTGTTCCTGGTCTGCAGTGATCCTTCAAAAGGTGGAGTCAACCAGGACCTACATCCAGTTGAACATCTGTGGGAACATAACATTTTACTTTCTTGTATACAAGAAAATAGAAACGAAAATAAATTTACAATCAATCAAAAAATGAACCCTGGGTAATATTTTGTAGGCTCAATTTGCCATCAACAACAGCTGTGACCCAAGACCTGGACGCCACAAAACCTCCTGAAGGTCTGCTGTGGTACCAGGTACTAAGACTTGATTAACAGAACCTTGACGTCCTGCAAGTTGAACATGGGAGGGATTGGACTTCTCATCCCACAGATGCTCCGTTAGGTTTAGCAATTGATGTAGTGAAACATCAAACATCTGCACAAAGAGTTCGGAGCATTTAACTAGTTTGGAACTCCGGCCTCTGTATGAACAATAGTATAAAGAAACAATGTAAAAGCCTACTCACATCCACCGATTCACCTGCACTGATAGGACCTGTCCTCAACTACTGGTATGGGCCAATGGTTGATGTTAGTCGACTGGAAATGCTGCCTTTAAGGTAAATATGTAGGTCCAACATGTATTAATAAATTGCACTGAGTCTGATCAAAAATCAAAGATCATGTTTAGTTCATATTTACTACTTTGACTCAGTGTTTAGTTCAAGACTCATACAAACTGCATTCTCAATGACAACATTTGGGATAGTTATCAAAAACTGTAACTGTATGCTAAAAGTAAAAAAAAAAAAAGAAACCACAAAACATGAATTCTTTATAGAAATATTACATTTATTTATAAAATAGATATATTAAGACTTTAGATTCTCACTGTGCAAATATTTAAGTCAGCAAATAAGATCAGGCACTGTATATAGCACTCTATAATATCTGACAAATGTTAATATATTATATAATGGTTATATTTCTTCCCATAATCCAAAAAACGCGACATTCTGCATGTTTTTAAAAAATGGCTACAAGATTTACCTGTACCAGCTTTATGCTTACAGCATTTACAACAGTTACTTTCAATCTTCAAATACAGAAGAAAAGATGATTTAAGTATTATTTAGCACATTTATGCACATTACCTCAGCATTTTATGTTACGTAGAAGGAAGGAATGCAAACCTACGTACAAGCCTCATCTGAAAAGCTCAACCTCACACAGTAGTTTCATGATTAAAACAACTACACGATGTAGCGTCCTCACAAATGCCATGCAACTGTCCACACGATAACTGCGCAGTGATAATCTGTCGTCCCGATGCTGTACATACATCACAGTCTTTAAATCTAAGACAATTATATCATGCTGAATCATTTCACGTCTTCTTGACACCACAGTAACCAATACTTTTAAAAAGCCGAACCACAGATCTCCAAAGACAAAATAGAAATAACACACGTCACTTTACACATCTCCTTTCTTTTAAGTCTCTCCTTATGTCTTGGTCCATAAAATCCTTGGTCCACAGACTCAACATAGGGAACCAAAGCAGTTGGGGTCTTCTTTTACAGTTCAGTCTCTTTATCATCCTCTAGGTAATACTCATCATCTGTTGTGGTGTCTGAGTTGCTGTCTGAAGACTCATCAAAGGTGCTCAGGCTGGAGATGTAACCCCTGGAGGGCAGGTGGCCTCTGGGGGACTGGTTGTCCTGTTGTCGTTCTGATGAACTGGGGAATGTTGGTGAGGAGAGTCTGGGAGGTTTGGATATGCGTCTGAGCACCGGTGACAGAGGAGGGGTCGGAGGGGGGGTCGGTGGACCTTCTGTATCCCATGAACAGTGGTCAACGCTCATGTCGGGGCTCCAGGATGTTCTGATGGGAGCCGGTGGAGTAATGGCACCTCCTGAGCCCCAGTTTGCCAGACACCGGGTTAGTGATCGAGGAAGAGATCTTGACCTCGTTTTACCAGGGTCACTGGGGAAATACGCTGCTCGACGGTCATTAGTGGGCTGGCGATCATAGTCTGTGGTCCCGTCAGATGTCAAAGACAAAGGATCCAGATCGCCACTGTGTCGACAAGACAAAGCAGATTCAGAGAGGTCACCGACACTCATGAACCTTGATCCAGTGGAGATGCGTCCAGGTCCGGATGGTCGACTGGACAGTACTGAACTCACAGAGAATGACTTCCCTGGCTCAATGCCATACTTCAAGTCTGCATAGGAGGTTGCCAAACGCTCCTTGTTTGGATCTGGACTTGCGCTTGGAGGACCTGTGGATGCTCTGCTTCTTCTTGAACCCACTAAGCTGATGCTTTCTCCAGGCTCGCATGGTGATGAGGATCTGTGTCGCTGCAGCTTTGGGCTGTAGAAAACACTGTCGTCCAAGACATCCGGTGAGGAAAACAGGGATACTGGAGAGAGTGAGGAGAAAGGGGAGAAAGGCGATCTGGGGCTGGATGTGGACTTTCTGAAGGCAGCAGAGGTGTTGGGGCTGGGATCTCTACAGGAGAGGAACTGGTTTGGTGCGTTATAATCTACTGTGTCACTGGTCAGGTCAAACTGAAGTAATGTTGGACTGTGTTTTTTCAGATGAGCTTGGGTTTTGCTTTCTTCAAAAGCATGTTGCTCGTCTGTTTCGGTGTCTGACGGTTCTGACCACATGGACGGTTTATCTCCTGCTGTTGTGTTTCCTCCAGGTGAAGCTGGTATGAGTGTGTATCGATTTTGTGCCCATTTCTCTTTCTCCTCCATTTCCTTTTCATCGTTCTTCCCGTTGTCTTGTTCGTCTAGTGTTTTATTAACACCGCTGCTGCTGATGTCACTCAACTCGCTGACTGAAGGGGTCTGGGATGCCCGCTTCCATTTCCATGGAAAGGACAGTTCATCATCTGTTGACCGCTTCGTGCTGAACGTTTGCTTCAGCTTGTTGAGGACTTGGTCCACTTTGTTGTTGGCCTTGCTGACCCTCTCTGACTCTGACCTCGATAAACCGGTGCTCGGCGTGCTTACGCTTTTCTTCAGAGCGAATCGGCTTTTCTTTGGGCTTTGTTCATTATTACTTTCTACTGAGAAAAACCTGCTTTTGCCTATTACACTCTCCTTCACTCTTCTTTTGCAGTTTTCATCAAGCGACTGACTTTCTGTTGAGCTGCTACCGCTGGAGCTCTGATTAGACGAACTATGCGATTCCCTTGCAGGTTCTTTTCTCAGAGCTGCTTGTGGATGTTGACTTAACTCCATCTCAACTGAACTCAGTGTGTTTCCTGCATGTTTCAAAGGTTTAGTTGTGGTGTTCTTGGGGGGAGCTATAGCTGTATTTTCTTTAGATTTAATACTGTAAACCAATGTCTCGGTTACGCATGTTGAGGATGTGGTAAGCGTTCTATCACCCTGGACATGAACCCGGTTATCAACGAGTAACACTTGGCCATTCTGACACTCTTGGCTGCAACTTTTAATGTGATTATTATTGACTCGATCATTGTTGTGCAAGGAAGTTTTGTTTTGGAAAGGCAATGGAAGAAGCGGGGGTGGACTGACTGGCATTAGAGAGTGCTTGGTTATAGGTGTGGTTGTGTCGGCAACTGGATCTGTTCGCAAAGAGAAACTGGACGAATAATTTGATTGAGAGGACTGTTGTGGGAAGAGTGGGGACCTTGGTGGTTTAGTCTTAGTTTCTCCTTGTGCTGACCTGGTAGACATTAGAGCCGAGTAAGGTGGAGAGCTGTAACGATGCTTATAACCACATGAAAAATCAGGAGGCAGCGACAGAGGAGCAGAGGAACGAATCTGAGCTGTACCAGACTCCACCGATAGCGTCCTCCCCTGTCTGGGAGTGTTTAAGTCCTGATTTTCATGGTCAAAACTGACGGTGCCACCACACCTTTCTCTGGTTGTGAAATCTGCAGAGTCAGATGATAAGGAGCGGTACTTCCCACCTCTTCCCACCTGTATGCTAGATGACTTGGGGATTGGGGAAAAACGAGGGGTTGCGTTTGTGGTTAGACTGCCTGATCGTAGAAAGGAGAAGATAGATGGAGACTTGACGCTTCGTGGGGAAATGGAGGGAGGGTTGGATGGAGATGGAGCTGGTTTCTCTGTTGATTGCTGTAGATCCACCGAGTCCTCCCATGTTACTCGTCTAACTCGCTTTCCCTCTAGTTTGGGGTGTGATTTTTCTGAACCTCTGTCTGAGATGCTGGAGAACGTTCTTCCCTGCTTTGGACTGCATGTTTCTGAGTAGCTGGGGCTGGTAATGACCGGGGTGGGTGGAGGGGTTAGTAGAGAAGAGACAGTAACAGTGGTGGGAGATGTTAGAAAGGAAGGACTAGCCGTAGTTGTTACTGAATGATGGCTGGTGGTGATGCTGGTGAATGCCGGAGTGTAGTTAGTATTAGAGAAAGAAGCCCCGACTGTGGGCATCAGGCTGGACATAATTTTAGGTTGGTAAGGCTTAGGCGCGGATGCATAGCTTCGCTCAAAGCCAAGAGGTGTGAGACTGGACCCTTTAGATGACAACACTGACACTGGAGTGTCAGATTGGGATGAAGCATAGATACTAGTCTGGGAAGAAACTGGATGTGACTGAAAGGAGGGGACAATTTTAGCATTTTGGACCAGATCGAGACCATTGTTCAAAGTGTTATGAACAGAGGGAGATGGTTTGGTAAACGTGTGAGAGTCCTTGATTTGTGTCATGGTGGGGGTGTTGTTAGTTTTGTGTGTACAGTGATTATTTCGGTAGTGGCTGCTGCTCTCAGTGGGTGTATTTGAGCTTTGGGGATTCAGCAAAGTAGGCGGTAATTCGGTTACGTTTACTGCAAATGAAACACCGCTTACATCATGTTTGTTCAACTCTTTGCAGTGACTCAGCAGCGTTTGTCCGGCAGCTCTACTAATTTTAGAAGTAGACAAAACATCAGGCAAACTCTGAGGGGCTGGCATTAGGGCGTTGAATTCTGAGCTGTACTGCCCTTTGACAGGTGAACGCGACTGTTTGTCAGGTGAATCCTCTGCATTTTTTTGTCTAAAGTTGTGGGTCCCTCCCTGTGTCTTCACCAGCAGGTTCATGTTACCTTTGCTGACTAGCTCTGCTGTGTTACTGTTGTCTCTATAATTGGGCATTTGACTATTAAACCTTTTGTTGTTTGTTGGACTTGGAGAGCCTGCGGCATTATTATTATTTCTACAGGGTGGGACTAAGGGTGTGTTTGTCTTGTGTTTGATGTTGGTTGTGTCACTGAGACTTACAGGGGAAGTGCCATCCTGAGAAATCTGTTTCCAGTAGGATGTGGGTGCCATGGTGGCCCTCATAGGAAGAGAATGGGTTTTTAATAGAGCAGACCGGTCATATGGAGAACATTTAGGTGTGGAGACTGAGCTTTGTGGAGGCTGGTTCGAGCTTTTGTCTGAACCCTGTTGTATTTGTGACGGTCGCCTTCCAATAAATGTCTGTTTGGAGCATAAAAGGTCAGGATGGGTGGTCTGAGATTGTTGGGTAAAAGGTGTGTTTTCTGCATTTTTGTTTATGGCTGAAGCTGAAAACATACTTGTTTTATAGATGCCTCTTTCTCCATGATTTGTGGGCGATGGGGAAAGCATAGGCCCGGAGTCAGTAGTCCGATTTGAAATGGATGTTGGTGAAAGGAGGGGCTTAATCCTTGGCTGAAAGGTTTGGGAAAGGTGAGTTGCGAACAGCTTCCCCTGCCGATCACTTTCTGGAGAACTCAGAGGCCGTGGGTTCATCTCACCCAGAGTGGGGTTTTCATTGGAACTCCTGCAGTTAGAGTTGACCCTCCTTAAAGACAACAGTAGACTGCTTGTTGTTGGTTTTGAGCTCAAAGCTGAGACTCCGGATTGTGGTGACCTCTGATCGTTTGAGTCCAGGGACATGGGAGACACTGGAGACAGAGGTGATACAGGACTTGGACTAAATACTTCTGTGTTTCTATTGTTCGTCCTGACAGAGTTCATGTCCAATGAGACAGACTGAACCATTTTCTGCTGTGATTCGTAGTCCAGACTTGCAGGACCACTCTTAGTGGACCAGCCCACTGTGTTCCTCCTGGTACCAAGAAACGGGACATGTTCTTGGGTTTGCAGTCCATCCGCCAACATCATATCAGGACCACGCTGAGTCTCCTGAAATGGTCCATGAGCGTGGTTGACTTCAGTGGTGCTGGGTCTGTTTGTCCCATCTGGTAGCCCGCCCTGGGCTTCTGGAGACCCTGATCCTTCTAGTCTTTTGTTCCGTCGCAGTCGGCCACTCCAGTGTGGCGCCAAGACCGTAACCACAGTGGACGACAACATGGCTGCAGGGTGTTTAGGGGGGTTATGAAGATCCGTATGGTCCTTCAGGTCTTCCTCTAACTCAGCTGGTCCAGAGTCAATCTTTTGGGGCTGAAGTCCACAATGGTCATTAGTCTGATGTGGTCCACAGTCACCGTTGGGGAAAATGTGACTTATACCAGAGTTGATTCTGGTCTTTAGCCCATTGCAGATGATCTCCTCTTCCTTCTTGACTGGAAGTGGTTTCTTTGAAGACGGATGGCTGGTGGTTACTGATGCTGAGGTGTCACTGTGTCCATTAACCTGTTGAAAGAACACAACGTTACTGCAGATGTGTCATTTTTCAAACTGTGTTAATTGTTAATAGTTTCCTAATAATAACAGAAAAACAGCTCTAAAAAAGATAGAAATTACTTAAAGAAACTGATGAAAGTCATATTTATTTGCGTACATTAGTATTTCAGTGAGTGTTTGATGATGCAATACATTCCATATCATTTCGATGGTGGAAGAGTCAGTGTACACTTTATGGGTTCGGCATTTTTTTGTCAATTTGGGTCATAAATCTGTAATGATGAAACAGATTTTTTGGATCATGAGAAATCAAGTGCGTGCCACAAAGCTCCAATAAAAACAAATAGAACAGTCATAGTTGTCATGTTGAAATTGAAGCTGCATTGATTAATGTCATTCAAGGCTTTAAGTAACAGGCTGGAAAACATTCCACCAATAATCTAACAGTGACTTACATCTGCAAACAAACATTACAAATCGAGCTGCTTAAACCCGACATAAAGCTTGTGCTAAATTATAGATGAGGTGGTTTGATGTTTGTTAATTCAGCTGTTCTACAGAATGTCATATGAAAAGGTCATATTCCACATTAAAATGCCACTGATTGAATGTAATTGTACATTCACTGCATCAGTTGTACAATGATTGAGGTGTTGAATGTGACAAAATCATTGATGCCTTTATATGGTTTAATATGTGAAGTTTGTGGTTTCAGTGGTTACCAGTACAAGAAATGGCAAAGAACTATACAATATTTACATTACTGTTGTTATTATTACTATAACTATCAATATTTTATCATTATTGTGATTATTGTCATCACTATTAGTCATTGTCATCATTGTTGTTATTGCTGTCATCACTGATATTATGGTCACTGTCATTGTTGATGTCGTTGTTGATGTTGTCGCTGTCATTGTTGTCTACGTTGATGTCATCATCATTATTGCAATTGTCACCATTGTTGCCATTATTGTCTTTGTTTTTGATGTTGTCATTGTTGATGTTGTCGTCACTGTCGTTGTTGTCGTTGTCATCATCATTCTTGTTGTTGCCTTTGTCACTATCACTGATGTCGTCATCAGTGTTGTTGTTGATGTCACTGTCATCGTAGTCATTGATGATGTCGTCATTTTCATTGTCGTCATCGTTATCATCCTTATTATTATTATTATTATTATGTATGTTTTTTATATATGATGATAATGTGATTTTTCTTGTGTGGCTTCAGGTTATTTATTTATTTTTAACATATTGGCCTAGGTGTGTTTTCCTGTTTGTCCTGAATGTGAATTAAAAGTAATTTTAATTCCGTTATAACACATGTGAAACACATGTTTTTAATATTTTGTAATCGTGATGTAATGGCTGTTTCCAAAGCTCTAATAGAAATACAAGTCGACAAGAAATGAGCCCTGAGGTAAAAGTGACTCCTCCACATTGACTTCACAGCCGATGATTCAACACGTTAAGAAGACGTTTAGACTGTAATTATCCCGCGACAACCTGCCATTTGACTGAACTGATGTTAAAAAGTGACCACAGATGTGTCAGGGGTATAATTTCAGCCCAGTTCCTTCCATGTTCAACCTTCAAACCGATCAAACCCATGCAAATTCTGTTCACGGTGAAGTAATAAACAGTTTGGTGTCTACAGTCGGTTTCTATCTGACTTGCAAATGACTGGCAGAAGCCGGAGAGTCTTCAGAGCCTCGGCTCCCACAGAACTAGGCCTCGACAAACAGGTTATTCTGAAAGACATGAGAGATTTCCCAGACTGCACAAACAATGTGTGCACACCCTGTCCTCTAACTGTTAAAATAATAATCAATCACACGTGTCTCCAGAGATGATCATGTGATTTAATGTGTTCACAGATAAATGACGGATACCGACAGCTGTGACGACGGAAATTCAACACTGTGAATGGAGCCCACGTTGATGATATTTAACATGATGGAGCTCTTACCTGGTGTTTATGATTCGTCTGTGGTTCTGTCAGACTGGAAAAGGAAACAGAAAAACCATTAGATACTCTATTGTTTTTATTTTATTTTACCTTTATTTAACCAGGAAGTCCCATTGGGATTAGACCTGACCAAGGCAGCAGCCATACAAAGTCCAAACTATACAAAACACATACATGAAACACAATGAACAATGAAACACAACAATTATTCAATCATAATGACCTCAAGAAAAACAGTGACATTCCTCCTTCACTGCCTTCTCCATGATACTTTTAAAATTATTAACTGAGATGAATGTTTGTAGTTTAAGAGTTTTTTTGGACATTATTCCATGACCATGGTGCACGGCAGGAAAATACAGTTTTTCCAAAGTCTGTCAGAACTCGGGGAGCACTCCAAAGCATCCACATCTACGTTCCACTCGGAGGAACGTAGATGGAAACTACTAGAGCTAACAGAAGGAAGGGTACTGGGGTATTCTGGGAGTTTACCCAGCAGAGGTTCATAGATGAACATAAACCAGTGTTGTAATGATGTCCAACTCACTAAATCATAGAGAATGCAGTGGTGAGTGAGGGATTTAGCCTTTGAAATCTCTGTTGAAAAATTCACTTTATCTTCATTTTTCTCTGTTTCTAATATAATATTATATAATTGGTTCTATGTTTCAGTATTTTGTGTGATATTTTTTACAGTCTTTGTGCACTTTAAGTGTTTGCTGCTATGGATTTTTATAGTTCTTGTAACAGTGACAATAAAGACCTATTCTATTCTATTCTATTCTGTTCTGTTCTATTCTATTCTATTCTGAGACGTACAATAGAATAAGCCCTGAAGTCAGTCTCCTTTCACCGCCCAGCCCTGAAGAGAAGGCTGATCAGAACATGGGGTTATTATCACCGTTGGACTGTTTACAGCCTGTAAATAAATACAGGAGTTCTGTTCCGACACGTTCTGCACATACGATGACATGACGGAACCCTTGGTTTAGAAAAGAGTCATAAAATCAATCTGTGTTTTTTTTTTTTGGTGTGGTTCATGTGGGAAACATGACAACGTGTTCATGGGAAAGATCAAATGTTGACTCGTAAATAAAAGCAGGTCTTCTTTCATTACGGTACAGTCCCGTTTCTCACGGACACGCCCGCTGTTTCTACTGTGGTGTTTGATGAAAACACCGGAGGGATTAGATGTCGAACATCCACCGTCGCCATGCAGATGGACTGGACGGTCCACATTCCTCGCGTCCTCGTCTTCAGACCAAAAGGAGTTCAACGCGGTGTTTCCAGGTCTGGCGGGTCAGCAAGTGGATCTCACTTCATGACCATATAAGGCATCAAATGGCTGCAGGTGATTGGCCGGTGGTTAAAGGGGTGTGTCGTTCTGAGCCAATGACCTCTAGTGTTTTCATGAGTCTGCAGTAACGTCTGAATGCACCACGGAAATCATTACAGCGTGACCAAAAAAAAAAAAAAAGTAATGTGTAAATGTGAGTCAAAGGATTACATTAACCCTTAAAGGCCTCGAACGGTTTTTATGTCGAATTACAAGTAAATATTTCTCTACATCTAAACTTTCTTAAGTGATTTATTATCATTAATTATATCTTATAATATCAGCTGTATTTTCCATTTTTCAGTGAAAATCAGGTATTTTCCTACATTTACTTGACTGATCATGTATATATTCATAGAAGCTCAGATTAAACCCACATTATTACATCAAAACTAAAGAAAAAGTGACTTTTTCATAAAAATATATACAGTAAGTTACTGAACATAAAATCAAACATCTTCAACCAGTCATTTATCAAACTACATGGGTATTTACTGATGAATCAATGTTAAAGAATCCAGAAGGCCATTTGGTGGCCAGTTTTTGTGCCTTTTTAACCATTTTCTTGATTATTTCATCAGTTTTTTTAGTTAATTTTGTGCATTATTTTATTCATCTTCTTAATTTTATTTATTATTTTCTTCCTTTCGTGTTTGTTTTTTTTCATTATTTGGTTCACTTTTGGTCACTATTTTGTACATTTTCTTGAATAAGTCACTCAGTTTGTTCATTTTATTGATAATCCAGTTTATTTTCTTAATTATGTTCATTTTTTTAAGTCAATTTGTTCATTATTTTGTGCATTACTGAATTTTTCTTTTCATTAGTTGCAGCCTCAGATGGATGAATAGTCAACACGTGACCGTTTCCATGGTTTCTGTTAGTGGTGACATGTTTTATCTCTGATCATAACCGTCATACATTAACCCCATGAACTCATGAACAGACATTAACATTCCTGGACACTTCATGGTGAGTTAAATAGTGTGAAACTTCTTGAAAGGTTGATAAGAGCGTCGTTTCTTCCTCTAAGGCGAGTCCATAAACGCTCAGACGCTGCCAGTTTACGCAACACGGGGTCTGTCCTGGGCTTTTTCAGGTTTCCTTCCTTGTTGGGCCGACCTCTGGCCTCTGATGTGTCACTGGTTCAACCTTCAGTTAATGTTTAACCGACGGCTGGAAAACCATGAGTCGACTCCAGAACCAGCTCGACTTTTGTGAAGTTTTTGTCTCATTGCAACTTTTACATAGTTTTCATCTTGTTGCATAATTTATGTTTTTTTTTTTGTCTTTTTCAACTTTTACACCATTTTTGTCTTGTTGCGTTTTTTAAGTCTTCCTCTCATTGCAACTTTTATGTTGTTTTTATCTTATCCCAATAAGACTTTTATGACGTTTTTGTATTGTTGTGACCTTTGCATCATTTATGTCTTGTTCCAACTTTTATGACTTTTTGTCTTGTGACTTTTGCATTATTTCTGTCTTGTTGCGACTTTTACATTGTTTTCCTCTGGTTACATTCTTTTACTAAAATGTCCTAAAGTTTTATCATTTAGTTTCATTTGATCAGACTTCCCTACAGTATAATTCAGTACATATCCGTATAGTTGACATTAGCCAGTGTCCTTTAACCCATCAGATCAACGTCCACCTCAGTTTGACCTGTTCGGTCTGTGAACGAGGCGTCAGATTGTGATGACGTCAGTGTTTTGACTCAGTGGCATTTAGACCCACAGCTGTAAATACAGTCCCATCCGTCACACACAGAGCATTTATACAATCTGAGATCCAACCACATTCATTTACATCCTGGTGTCAAACACATCCTACCTCTGCAGATATGAGTCCGGCTTCGAGAACAGATGTGGTTCAGGTTTGGAGTTGAGTCTCAAGGAGAAGCAGGAGGTGAAGCTGGGTGCAACCAGGTCCTGGATCTGAGCCTGGTCCTCGTTTCCTGGGCTGTGCGCTGTAGATACTAATACTAGAACAGATCCAGAACAGACAAATGAAGCCCAGCACACTCAGACGTCCGGTGGATTTATTTAAAGTGGGTTTAATTTACCTGAGTGTCGCTGTTCGTGGGACGTTTCATCACCACAACGAGTCTCAAACCTGGATCCAGACGTTTCATCCTGATGTTCTCTAAAAAACAGCAAAGAGGAAGCAGCATTTCAGTGTTTATTCAGAGTTAAATGACAAACCACTAGTCGACTCATTTATCACAGAATAATGACAGTATGAAGCAGAACAAGCCAATAGATGATTAATTAACCAATATTAACAGTGTTTGACTTCAATAGAAACTGAGTAACATGCAAAACACAGCAGTAAAACTTGTCAGAATACACAGAGTTTCACAATATTAAATTAAAATACAGAAAATTAAAAACAGTAATCATTGAATCACACAATCTGAACCTACAGGTGTACTGATGCATCTTGTCCTGTCATTTAAAAACACTTTAACTTTTAGGTTGTTTTCATCACATGTTTTTGCGTAATTTTCATTGTCATTGTTTTTGTCTTGAGGCAACTTTTATGTCATTTTTATCTTGTTATGGCTTTTATGTTATTCTTGTCTTCATAGTGACTTTTGCGGCATTTTTGTCTTGCTGGGATTTTTTCATCTTGTTGCAATCTTTATGTTGTTTTTATCTCGTTATGACTTTTGCGTAATTTTCATCTCGTCGCGATTTTTTCGTCTTGTTGCAATTTTTAGGTTGTTTTTTATCTTGTTGCGACTTTTACATTGTTTTTGTCTTGTTACTTTTACAATATTTTTATTTTGTAATTGTATTTCATTAGAAACTGGGCAACAAGCTAAAGAAATCAGTAAATACCTGCTTCTACTTCCTCTTCATAGTAAAAGTACAGTGTGTACTTTCAATATTTCAGTCAGACCATTTTTCTTTACAAATCCCCTCATCCCAATTCATAAACATACCACAAAAAGCTTTAATCTACACAACGTCCAACACCATCTTGGTTTAAGTGAAGAAAAACACTCTTTAAAGATGTGTATGACCGTATTTTTTATGATCCTGTAGGTTTCACTGTACTTTTTTTCTGCACATTCTGTTGGTTTGTTCTATTAGTAGTACACAGAATATTAAAACATCCTCATATTAACAAGTCTAATGCTTAATAAAGACAGTTTGCAAGTAACTTCTGCAGAATCGAACACTTTTTATAGTGCAAACTGCAACGTAGTAAAGCAGAAGCTGAAGATAAATCAATATGCCAACTACTTATGCATGACTTGTGTTATAAAGTTACGACTGTTATTAAGGAGAGTACACAGTGTTCTGAGGATACCAGGCGTCTTAGAACATACTGTATATAATTTCCTGTCTACTGGGGTTTTGTTATGAGACGATGGCGGAACATGAAAAACTAAAACAGGTTCAGTGAATATGCAGTATGTGTTCAGCTGCACCATTAATGATAACAGCACCTGCAGAGACGACATACAACATACTAAATGTGTCTGTTTTATTAGATGTAGATTAGCTCAAGTTTGCATGTTTGAGAGAAAATATAATTAATCAGTTTGACTAATAAGATGTTATGGCGTGGAGTCAAACATAAGGCCCGTGGGCCAAAACCGGCTGCCAAAGGCTCCAATCTGGCCGTGGGTTGAATGTGTGAAATGAAAAAATTACGCTAAAGATATTAACAAAGGTGTTAAACTCATTTTAGTGCAGGTTCCACAGACAGACCGATATGGTCTAAAGTGGGTCAGACCAGTAAAATACTACCATAATAACCAGAAAATAAGATCAACTCCAAACTTTTGTCTTTGTTTTAGTGTGAAAAAGTTAAATTACACGAAACTCTTTACATTTACAAATGCAAATAACCCAAACAAATTTGAACAACCTGAGATTTATTATGAAAAATGAGTGCAATTTTAACAATATTTCACCAGGTACTAAATGTTTTGTGTATTTGTAGATCTACTGTGATTCTTACCTTGTAATGTACATGTGTAAATGATAAACTGAGGCAGAATAAAGTTAAAATTGCACTTATTTTCCTTAAGAAATTTCAAGTTGTTCATGTTATTCGTATTTTTTAAAGGGTAGTTGGTAGATGTAAACATTTTCCTAATGTAATTTAACTTTTTACACTAAAAAAAGTGAAAAAAATTGTAGGTGTCACTATTTATAGGTTATTATGTTATTATTTTACTGGTCTGACCCACTTTAGATCACAGTGGTCTGTATATGGAACCTGAACTAACATGATTTTAACATCCTCGATTGTTAATTTATTCAGAGTAATTTTTGCATTTTACAGATTCATCCCACTGGACCCGCTGGCGGCCGATTTTGGCCCACGGGCCGTATGTTTGACACCCCTCTAAACACTAGAATATCAGGTCTTTTTTTGTATTTTAAAGTACAAATACTACATATAGACCCTTTAATATTCATGCAACGTGTTTCTGTTATTGACGGGACTAGATGTGACTCAATCAGCCGTGTTTACGGATGTGAATTCAGTCTGATTTAGCGTCAGATAAAAACCACTTCAACACATGCACGAATCCACCAGACTGGGCGTTCATGTCATTCCTCCAGCCTCAGCGTGGTCGGTTTTGTCGGTTTTCGCGGCCGTCCTCGTCCTTTCCACAGTTCTGGCTGATAAGCGACGGTTGCGTAACGATCCACACTCACACCCACTCACACATCCACTCCAACGTCCACATCCACAACGCCACGCTGCAGTGAGGACGAGGCGTTTGTCGAAACACAACCAATGTGTCGCAGCAACCTTTGTTCTGCAAACACAACTGCATCAACGGCGGCGATTATCCCCGACAGGCCGGTACAGGACGACTTTCTCCTGTTTTATTTGAGGTTTATGAGCAGATTTTAAATAACCTGCAGCGCTTCATGTACAAACAACAAGAACAACTTCCACTGTCAGACTTCATTAACCCCTTATGACCCACAGAACAAGTCCTGTACAGTTTTATATGACATAGTGGCAGTTTTTGGAGCATTTTAATTTCCTATACATCAATACAACCCTTAGATCCTCAAGTTTTAATCATACTCACACACACACACACACACACACACACACACACACACACACACACACACATATATATGTAAATATAAAGTCTGTACGTACTAAATAAACTGCTAAATAAGTGCAATTAACCATGCATCATAGCTGCAATCCCCAAATTCACACCAGCTCAGATCTATAAACCACCTGTGGTCTGCATTAGACTGTTTTTGTCTGTTGATCTGCAAACACACCAGTGGAAGGAAACGACGCTCTGGGACACGTTGAATAAGGCATTGACGGTAATGGGTTTCAGTGGGTGTAAATGATTTTTCAGTAGAAGTTGTATGGAGGAAGAAAA
>JAPQRQ010000014.1:23808574-23820778 GCA_037367365.1 Apogon talboti | reverse complement strand
AAGTTGATGTGTTAGAAACAGCAAAACAGCAAAAATGGGCAAGAGTAGGGATCTGAACAACTTTGACAAGGGAGAAATTGATGATGTTCAAATCACTGGGTCAGAGCATCTCCAGATCTTCATGTTCATTCCCTGTGTGAAGTGGTTAGTGCCTACCAAAAGTATCTGAAGAACAGCAACTGAATCTGAACCAATTCACCATCCATGGGCTCATAATGAGTGAGACATACAATGCTATTTATTGAGATCTAGGTCTGGAGTTGTCAATTGTGCTGACATGGGATGTCCATTGTTCAGTCAGTACCAACCACTGCAGACCATGAACCCAAAATAAGACCTGCAGCTGTGGAGATGCTCTGACCCAGTGTTCACTGTTACAATGTATTGGCAAAGATACTCAGTTCATTACATTGTCCATTTGCTGCTTCGAATACATCAGCTTTGAGGACTAAATGTTCACTTGATGCCTTATATGTCCAACCCAGTGAAAGGTGTCACTGTAATTAAATAGCCAATATTATTAGCACTTCTCCTATCAGAGGTTATAATGTTATGGCTGATCGGAGTTTGTTGATATATAAAGTGGTCATTCTGGAGGGGGTGGGTCTCTTTTTTTCTTTTTTTTGGTGCTCATCAGAACACCTGATGTGACTCACACTCAGGTGATAGGATATTGTGTTTACTGTGCCTCTAAGGGGCGGGGCTGATCAGGCGTAGGCACGAGTAGGCTACAGTTGTCCTTTCAGTCGTCTGCGGTGTTCTGGAGGAGATGGAATTTCATCCTGTTTGTTAATATATGAAGTATGGCTGCTTTTAAAAGTATTCTCCTGTGTTCGCTCCTGTGGATTCACCTTCGGACAGGAGAAGGAAAAGGTGAGCAGTTGGATGTATATAAACAAGTCTGGATTAACTGCTTGTGTTAATATTATCATTGCTGGGTGTGTTGAGATATAAAATAGGTTGCATGATTGTCAGACATACGAGGATTGTTTTTAATACTTGGATGGAAAACCTCTGCACTCAATGACTACATGAAGTCTGGAACCCATGGACATCACCAAACACTGAGTTTCCTCCTGGAGATGCTTTACCAGGTCTTTACTACAGTTTACTACCTTTATTTGCTGCATGTCAGTGGCTCTTCATGCCCTCAGTTTAGTCTTCAGTAACTGAAAAGCTGCTCTATTGGGTTGAGATCAGGTGACTGACTTGGCTGCTGATGAACATCTACCTTCTTGGGTTTCTGCAGTGTGATTTAGGTCATTATTCGTCTCCAATGTGAAATATTAACTGTAGCGTAGGAGGTAGAGCGGCTCGTCCAATAACCAAAGGTGGTTGGTGGTTTGAATCCCGCTCCCTCTGGGGCCTTTCCTCTGCCTTCCACATTCCTTTACTGAGGTCAACATTTACAAACTCCTCCAAAATACTTGTTTTTTTGTTTTAATTGGGACATGAATTTGCATATCAGAACATAGTTGGTCTGTTTCCTCTGCCAAATGTCAGTGCAAAGCAACAGCACAATGTCCCAACTGTTTTAGAAGAAAAGGTCTAGAAGGATATTAAATATTTAGGAAGATTCCTTCTAGAAACTAAAAAACGAGGTCAACAGGAGAGTAATAGTTTAAAAGCCTAAGAGATTACATACTTTATATTTCTATGTTGTTACACGAGGTCTAAATTTTAAAGACATTTCCACTATAAACAGACATACAAATGGCATAAAATGGAGCCCAAAAATCCAGAGAATTCAATAAAGTATTTAATGACCAAACTTTCCTGAGCCTGCCTGTAACTGGAAACTAGACTGGAAGTGTGAAACAACTACTTCCATGGTTTGCAAAGACTGAAAACTGTTATTTAATAGTCATGTGTAACTGCACAAAATTCACACTAAAGATGATTTTAAAAAAAGGAGCCAACTGACTTGTATTTCAAACCTGCAGTGGATTACATTACCCAGGAGTCATTTTACCTTGCAGGGAACTTTTACTGGGGAAAGCACCTACAACTCAGCAGACAGACTTGACAACAGACAACAGACACTGTCTTTGACAGTAACATGCTGTGTCCAGAGGGTAATGTCTGCTTGACAAATTAAATCAGCCATTAAATCAAAGTCCTTGGGTGTAAAAAAAAAAAAAAAAGTAGAAAATCTGATACAGAATTAAATATCATTTAGACACACACACACACACACACACACATATATATATATATATATATATATATATATGCTTTTCTTTAATATAATAAAAAATTACATCTCTTCTGCTTTTATTGCAGGTCAATTAGAGGGGGACATTTACTGACGTAAATCATAGCCACTTCTTTGATCATGTTCTGACATTTAGTTAAAGTCAAAAACTTGAATCTGTAATAAACATCAAGTGCTGTAAAGGTTTGCAACTGTTCTCAGATCCAAATCATAAATCATAGACCTTCTATGCTCCCCAGAAATAAAGAATAATAGCCTAAAGTTATAAAATGTCAGTAAGTAACCATGTAATATGCAATAACAACAACAGTCACTTGGCATCTCAGAGTGTTGTAATCTTTTCATTAACACTGTGTATAATAATAAAGGGCAGAAATGCAGATACCTTGATTATAAATGTCAGAGGAAAAAAGACAATTTAATTTGGTTTGTTTTCAATTGTATTTCCAGAGTTCACTGTCACCTGTGTGAATCCAGAGGAATGCGTGCTCCCATGTGAGTTTCAATCCGACGGCAAAGGTGCGAGGATCATGTGGTACAAGAAGAAAGCAGTGGTCAGCTGCACACGCTACGGCAACACCAGCTTTGTGATTGGCCACAATTCACCGGATTACGATTACAGAGGCAGAACGGACCTATTCGCAGACCAGGTCCTGGAGGGCAACGCCACACTGCTGTTGAGGAACGTCACGCCGAAGGACCAGGGAAAATACTTCTGTATCACTATGACCGCACCTCGTACTGATGAATCAGGAGTCATATCACTTGTCATAAAAGGTAAAAGACACCAGAAGACACCATAAACAACTTATGGATTTTGTTGTTGTCACTCATGTACTGTAAAAATCTGTATATGTTTTGATCAAAGTAATTGCTTGTAATTTTTTTCTGCATTTTATTTATTTATTTATTTTTAACTCTTTATTTATGAGTTGTTATTATTATTATTTTTTTTAACAGAAACAAAACACAGAACAGACAGGTCATTCATTTTATTTTTCATGTTGCATAGCTCCAGTCCGTGAGGTTAACATGGAGTTCAATGGCAATTCCGTCACCTGTAGTGCTGAAGGCATTTTCCCAACTCCAACGATCACCTGGTCAACACATCCAACAAACGACTTCCTTCAAACCCAAACAAGGACAGATCAAAACCACCTCGGCTTCTACGACATTCAGAGTTCACTGACTCTCACGGAAAAGTGCCACAGAGAAAACCAGACTTTCATTTGTTGCGTGACTAGTGACACCAATAAAAAAACAGCCTTCCTGCAACACGGAGGTAATGAAGTTCATTATCACTTCTACAACACAAGAGTTGATGGACGTTGACTTAAATAATCCTGTTGCTCTTCTTGTAGGGTACATCCTGGTGCCCACTGGCAACGAGATCAACATTCCCTGCAGTTTGCCTCGCAATGTCCCTCAAAGCTTTAACCTCACATTAAGGTTCAGACACTCGGACCCCATCCTCCTCATCACAGTGGTCAATCAGACCTCTGTGGTAAACATCTGGGACCGGTGGAAGCCTCATGTCTCTAACCACCTTTCAGCATCCAGCAGCTTGATACTGCACAACGTGAAGCCAGAGCACCAGGGAACCTACACCTGCGAGGTCCACACACATGAAGAAACATATGTCACCCAGACTGAAGTCGTAATAACTGAAGGTAGTGAGACCTGACGTCAGCGCTAACAGTCAACAGTCACGCTCACTCATGGGAATTTAATATAGCAAGATGCTAACCGAGATATGCCAAGAACCGCATTGTTTATAGTGCCAACAATTTAAGTTTAATCTTAGTATGCCAATATTATACCAGTTTTATCAAAGAAAAAGAAAGACTGAGTTTTTTGTAAATTAGTTTAGTTAGTTTGGAACAAATCATAACCAAGGCTTTTATAATAATCTTAAATTCACCAAAACATATTTTTATTATATCAACATGTCAGTCCTAGTTGCACATATACAACATATCTCATTGAATAAATCAAACTTTCTACAATGCTGCCTCAAATGTCAAAAACTACCCTTTACTTCAGATTGGAAGAAGCTGAACGGAAAAACTACCCAAAGAATGTAGAAGTACAGTTTGATTGGACAGAAAAAATAGTCACAAACCTAAAAAACAGGGGTCAAATAGACACTGTACATATGATTTAACATTCTGACGAAATATATCCCAAGAAAGTCAAAAGCCTGAGCAAGTGGACATCATTAAAAACATATTAAATAGTCTCACCAAATACGACTACATCTTAAAAGAGTAAATGCGCCTGTTGTGTTTCCTTTCAGTTTAGTAAGATCTGACTTGTACAATTTTAACTAAAACACTCTTCAGTTTGCGCCTTTTAGACTGTATGAACAGCTTCAACACCAGTGTAAACAGTGGGCGTTGTTTAGGAGCCATTTTTTGGCCCAAACCTCGTACAAATCTAAATGGTTACATGTAGTTTTGATATTCCAAAGTCTCACCAACAGGGGGAAGTCACATACCAGAGCACACTTAGTTCTACCAAGACCACCAACAAATCAATGCCATGTATCCACAGACTATCACTCACTAAATAAAGAATAAAATTCACATCATTTTCTTCTTCAAATTAAAACTCATAGCTGTTTATTTTCAATCACTCAGAATAACACCGTATTTATGCGTTGCGTCAACTGATAGTTTACATTATAACTCTGTTAGCTTAGTTCTGTTTTTAGACAGAAAACAGCCACAGTAAAACCACTAATCACCTTTGTTTTTTGCACGTTTGTGTTGTCAATAAATGCACTAAATATCTGTTTGGAATCCAACAAACAAGGTCAGAACGGTTACAGTGTAGTCTGAACCATGGATCAACAGACAGTAATAATAACTTTATACCGTCGTATGCCTCATAATCAAACTCATCTGTGCAGAAGAAATGCCCTCATTTTATCATCAAACTCCATTCTTTTCATTTACAGCTGTGTCCAGTGGTGAAAACAATAACAGTGTTTCTAGCTTTTATCACTTTGTCACTTTCACTGACTGTAAAAGTTGTTTCTTTGTGGTTCTCATCCCATCTGGTCACTTTCTGACACTTAAAGTACAAATATGACATATAGCTCTTTTAACTCTACAATCTTGACGGTGAGTTCTGTTTCGTGTACATTTTAACTGCTAAAAATGTATTAATATAATCCAGTTTTCTATGTGATTCTCCTTTCAGAACTCCTGCACATTTCCATCACTATTGGACTGAGCTGTTTCTTGTCCATACTTCTGGGAATATTGGCGTTTTTCAGCTTTAAACGAGTGTCTGTCAGCCACTTCGGTACATACTCAACATGCACACATTATTGTACCTTTACTGTACAAAAGAGGGATGTCTCAGATTTGTTGTGTGAGCACGAATTTGATCCCAACCCTTCAGATCTGATGCTGCCTTTCACATAATGTGAGACAAAAGATCTGTGTCAGTTTGGAGCATTATCCTGAAGTTACTAGAGGCTTAACAATAGAATAAGTAACATGAAGCATCTGTGTTTTTTTGTTGTATTATATTTGATCTGTAATTTAAAGAATAATGTGCGTGTAGATGCAGCATTGACAGTGTTTTCATCACCGTAACTGGCACAAATAATTGTTTAAACCTGGTTCTGAATAAGAGGATTAAATTTTTTATTATTAATATTATTGTTTTGATGTCTTTAAACCTTATATTTATATTTCATTTTCTGTCACAGTGAGAAGATCAAACATAAGGACAGAGGTAGAAGAAAGAAGAGACGAGAGCAGAGGTTTGACTATGAACACCATGACTGGAATGAATGGAGCAGAAACTAGGTGATGAATAGTTTATGTGTCACTGAAGAAGCACTTGACAAGATTTAGAATATTTAGAGAGAATTTGCACTTAACTTAAAATCATTGATCCTGCAGATGACTGATTTGTAGACAAGTATTTAGAGATTAAATGTAGTCCAAAGAAGTACTGAGCCAGATTCCATTTTATATTTTAGGCAAAAAAAGCTACATTTTCATTTGTACTGTAACTGTTACCATATATACATTTCATTTCATCCCTTTTTTTTGTTTTGTTTTATTTAACTTTAGTCAGCTTATTTTAGCACAACTGCACTTTTTTTTTCAATGTTATCCATTAAAGTGATGTACTGTTGTTTTCATTCTGGGTACATTTTATTAACCCGTTATAAATTGACCCACAGGAGATGATTTCACTGATTTTCTATACTCACTCTCTAAGCCTGTTCTATGACCTAAATAACATCAAAAACATTTACGGAAATTGATCAAATTCACAGTAGAGTATTTTACATTACAGACATTATTTCAAACAGGATAGTCAACTTCCAGGGTTAAATAGATGTATGTCAAGGTTTCAGAGTGAATTTATTTGTCTTTCTTGTTGTATTGAGTAAAAATATCAGTAATGTTAATAAAGTGTTTAATGTAGTCAATGTTTCTAATATCTTGTTTCATCATAGATATGTATTTTCAGTCGTTGATCAATAGGATTATCAAACAGAGCAGTATATTTTCCTTTTAATAACAGTCGTTTATGAAACAAAATGTCTCTATCAATATTTTAATGTTTATTTCCTTAATAAAGTTTGAACATAAAAATTGTGACTGTTTCATTCAGATATATTTATTCTTTATGTTTTTATTCTCTTCTATTCTAACTATTTTTCCCATTTATGGCAGGTGTATCACAATTGTGCTAAAAACTTTGGCAATGAATTACTGAATGGAAGAAATTGATGTCTTTGGGATTATTTCAAACTGTTTTGAAGTAAATAAAAAAAACTGAATAAAATTGCAGAGCACATAGTATAGTCTTATACTCAACCACTGGGGTACAAGTATTATAGGCAACAAGTATCATAGTTATAAACGTACTTTAATGTGAACTGACTAACACTTTTTTCTGTGAAGGCAGCGCAACCACTGTGAAAGGTGAATAAAACCTGACCTCAGCAGAATGTGAAACCTCATATCTGTCAACACAAGTTTGTTTTCCCACAGAGAACCAGTCAGCATCAATTTAGCCTTTTCTACGATAATGCAATGTAACTGTACTAAAATGTAAAATCATTGTCCTAACTAGAAGCATTCCTATTAAAATACCTTTCCATATTTTTCAGAACAATACTCACACTTAAATTTGATTATAATACTGGAATATTCAAGACTAAATTCTTTTTAGACGAGGGATTACAACAAAGAAAAATTACAATAAATCACATATCCCTCAGGAAAGTAAATGTTTATTCAGACCAAACAGACACAAGTAAAATACTTCATTTTTTCCACTTCAAATTAAAGACACACATAGAGTAGCTACGTATCTGAAAATCAGCAGACGTGTTTTCCAGTGCGTTCCCGTCACAGCAGGCGTACGTTGTCCTCTCTGTAGTCGTGTGGATCTCCTTTGAACGGCAGAGGCGGAGGGTGGTTGCAGATTCCCATTAGGAAGATGATGATGGTGCCCAGGGTCATCACCGGGGTAACCAGGAACAGACAAAGGCGGTCCACGGTACGGGCGATACCACTCCAGTTATCCTTCTCCTGTGAACAGTCAGCAGAGTGCGTTTCCATCCAGCTGTTTTCACTCATGCATAAAAAAATTTGTTTTGGAGAGGTGACAAAGATCGATAAATCTAAATGTGATTAAGTCTAAGGACACAGATTTAGCAAATGATTGCGTGTGCATGTATGGAATAAATGACGAGACTAAAATGGCAGATTAGACAGATAACAGCAACAAAATACCATCAAGTACAGCATTGTGTAAAAAGCCTTAGTCCAACTTTAGCTCTGCTGTTCAAAATACACATATACATGTTTTCTTCAGATATGACAAGAAAATTACAGGAAATTCATGTACAATATTAAAATATACACCAAAATTCTTAACTAAATGGGTCCTACAGGCAACAGTTACAGAAAATGAGTACAGTAAGTCTCATATTGTCACATTAAAGCAGGTATATGTGGTATTAGAGTACACTCAGTTACACAGAATGCATTAAGTGAAAAAGGGTTTAGAGGGATGAATATACATACACAACTTTTTCTGTAGAATTTGTCTGTTGGTTGTGAACACAGTCCTCGTCTCAATCTGCTTTTTTTTTTTTTATTTTGTGGTTTAAACTACAGCCGAACGCCTCCTGTTTCTCTTCTCACCTCGTTGTAGTCGTTCTTGTTGCGCATGTGTTTGATGATGAAGTTGGCTCCATCTACAGCAGGTTTGATCTCTGCATACAGCTGCTCCGTCTCACCTCCATCCCCCTGTGGCTTCACCTCTAAACACAGAGTAATAAAACTTTGACAATGTCCACGGAAGCTTTCATTGGTCTTAAGCCTACTCGTGTTTCTCAAACTGTGGGGCGGGTCCCTTTGGAGGGGCGCAGAGGCGTTCCAGGGGGCGCCAGATCACTCCTGGGTGTTTTTTTTTTCCTTGAGCACACAAAAATAATATTTTAGCATTAATTTTATGGATGTACAACTATCAAATTCACTGTATTGTTATATTATTATATGATGTTTCTCTTTTTGCGTAGGTTGAATAGTTTGCATGTTATTGTTCTGAGAATATGTGCAATGTAAAATAGGCTCATTGCAGCCACTGATACTGTTAAAATATTTATCTTTGTTACCAAATATCTGTTTTAACTGTATTGTTACAATTATAAAAAGAAGGGAAAAGTCTTGTTGAGTTTATTTGTATTGTTCAAGCAAAAATGTAACTTGATTTTAATTTGCACAATAAATTATTCCACGAACAACAAAAAGATTGATTATAATATTGATGTTTCTTTCAAGAATAGTTATACTTAAACCATTGTTACAGTTTTGTTGAGGGGGCATACATTTTTCTTTAAAGGGGTACAACAGACATATTTGAGAACCAGTGAGTTTGCTGAGGTAAAACCAGACTGAGTCAAACATGAGCAGTACCTGCAGCGTGTGTGGGTCTGGCCATCAGTCCGTGTCTCACCGACTGCTTCTCAAACATCAACTCGCTGCGGGACTTGACGCTGTAATATTCCTCCGCCTTGGCGATGTAGCCCACTGAGCTGGATCGCCGTGGCAACGCCCCATCCCAGTACGGCTCAGACTCTTCGGGGCGAGACATACGCAGGATACGAGGGAGACGCTCAAGGAAAAACTGGAAAAAAACATGTCAGTGTTCAGGTGAAAACTGCTGCGCACGAAGCAACTAAAACTTTAATCATTTGCAGAACAACAACACACCAATCTATGTTTATGTCTGAAACAAGTAGCTTTACTTTGTACAAAGAATTTGCAATATATTGATACATGATTTTTGCTCCATATTGCTCAGTCCAAGGCTGTGTACTGTTACAAATATTGTAATAAAACTACACTATATATTTCCAATTAAAAAAAAAAGAAACATATGTAAAAAAAAAATTAAATACAACTGGTTTTATACAGATGCAGTTTGTTTTCTGCTCATTATCTGTATGTGTATTTTTACACACTCAAAACAGTTCAACAAAATATAGAATGGACCTATTTACCAAAAACTAAAATCAACAACAGATATCATTACTATCAATTATTTTGTGTGTTTCTTTCACTGACACAGATTTACTCCTTAGGTATTGACATTTGATATCAGTTGATATCTCACATTGATACTTGATAATATCAAAACAATTTGTTTTGTGTGTGTGTGTGTGTGTGTGTGTGTGTGTGTGTGTGTTACCCTCTTGGTCCATTCTGACATGACGTGTGTGCTCGGGGTCCTGAAGTGCAGGTTGAGAACGACCACACAATTTAACACCACCACCGTCACCAACACCATGATGAACATCAGATACCTGCCACACACACACACACACACATTATAGAATTCTTACTTATACAACACACACACATTATATGGTACTGGGAAACATCAGTTAATCATTTAATTCAGAAGTCTTCTTAACAGCTGCATAAAATCAAACACCAAGCACCACTGAAGCTGCTTCATATAGTTGGTTTTATGCAGAGGAACACATGACTGACAGAAAATAGTAACATGACTCAATCTTTTTTTTACAAAAATAATTAACCTATCGCCATAAAAAATGTTTTCTTCACAAAGCATCAATAACCATTTAATTTGTTCTTTACATTAGTTTTATTGTTAAAAGAGGCTGACTATTATCCAGTCATCCTCTGACCCCCGTCTCCCCCCTCCTTATGTCATAATATGGTTTGGTCCAGGTGTCAGAGCTCCTAGCTGATACTAGTAAATATACTTCCATCCAAAAAGAAATACGATATTTTATTTGTATTTGTATATCAATAAAAAAAACCCTAATACTGTTATCATTAAAAAATATTTTTTAAATATTAAAAGTGGCACCTTTCTTATCTATCTTGCCTGTAATCATTAAATCTATTGTCAGTGGTATATTAATGCATGTATGAACAGGGTTGCATTTTACAGTTTGTGTCATTGAAGTGGTAGGGCCCAAAGTGATATTTTTTCTCACGGGGCCCCAAATCCCTGACGGAACCCTTGGTTGTGTGTTTGTTACCTACTTGACAATCAGCGGTACAGACATGGAGGTCTCTGGGAGTCGCTGAGAGATCAGCAGCAGGAACACAGACTGAGCCAACAGCACCGAGATGGACAACGTCATCTTCTCACCGCCTACACGTGAAACAGTCTGGATCAGTCCAAACATCAGTGCAAATACATGTCAATGGTATTTCTGCTGGTTCAACCTACACTTGGATTTATATAAGCATAGTCAGTTTTAGTATTGGGCAATGTACGGATGCAGGAAAATTGTGATAAATGCTTATATCTCTGGAAACTAATTAAAAACACAGTGTTTTAGGGTGTTTCCTACAGAGGTGGCCACTTCCTCTCACATTCACTCCTCCTTCCAACTCTTGTGGGTCTTCATGAAAAACACTATTTTATGATCACTGAACTTCTGTCATTTGTAACTACAGCATTACAGCAAACTAGTGGCACTTTAAGTTTTTAACAACTGTAAATATTATTTTACTGGAGTTCATCATTTCTCTCTCTCTCTCTCTCTCTCTCTCTCCCTCCACTGTACACATGTGGAGATCACCAGTAAACCTGCATTCACACTAACTTCAACCTATAATCTGTGACTTTGCATAGTTTAAGAACAGTTGGTTTGATAAAGTGACGCTAAAATTTGTCACCTTACTGTTTTCTTAAGTCATGTAATTATTAAGACTCTTAAATATCTATATCTTACATATAACCAGATGAAAGCATAGTAAACATGATGAGGATGGTATCACCTCAGTCATGAAAAACTGTGTATTTGTTGTAATGTGTTCATAGTAAATATACACAGTCTATACCCTATAATATTTGGTTGGACCACGTTTAGCTCTGATTGCAGCGCACGCTCATGTAATCTCAGTGTTTATAAAGGAGGTGAAGGGTACTGACTGTCTGCAGGCAGGTAGTAGACGAGCGAGGCGAGGAAGGAGATGAGCACACAGGGGATGATGATGTTGACGATGTAGAACAGAGGTTTGCGTTTGATGATGAGGTAGAAGGTGATGTCCTGGTGCTTGTTGCTCTCCATGGGAATGTGTTTGTAGGTGTTTCTCTTGGCCGGTCGGTGGATCACCTCCCACTCGCCGTTCTCTGCAGACAGAGACAGGGTTGAATATAGGAAGTTAATGGCAGAAATATATGCGCAGGATACAGCGGTGCAGTGACACAAACTGAGTCAGTCTTCGAAATTTATATAAAATGCATAGAATTGTTATTTTGTGTCCCTGAGAAACACGTGCAAAGGAATCTAGAAAAAATAAAGCAGCTGTTCTATATATGACAAGTCCGTGCTCTGACAGTAGTTGGCATTTATTTATAAACCTGTCCTTGCTTGTCTCCACTATAATAATAATAATAATAATAATAATAAATTTTATTTGTAAGCGCCTTTCAAGTCACCCAAGGACACTGTACAACAA
>JAPQRQ010000014.1:23771774-23789940 GCA_037367365.1 Apogon talboti | reverse complement strand
AGAGACAAGAAAAAAAGCATTGTCATCTTTGGTTTTTGGTGTGATATTGGATGATTTCAACATTAAATAACATAAAACCGTATTGAGAGGTGTTTGGTTGAGCTGTTAATATCTGAAAGATAAGCCAAGTACTCACTGCTTTATGTAAGCCATCAGAACTAGAAAGCACTGGTTTATTCTTGAACAATGTGTTGTATCTTAAAATCTTGTTACATTATCCATGGTGTAACCTCTTTAGCTGAAAAGTAATTAAAGCTGTCAGGCACATACAGAGTAGTAAAAAGAACATATTTATGAAGTAGCATAAAATGGAAATGCCAAAGTGAGCCAGTATACTTGAGTAAAAATGCACGGTTGTTTTTGATCAGTACCAAAACATCATATAACAAAACAATGACAGGAATCATTTTACTGCACATTTTACTTTTCATTTCACATGCATTTTGCTGTTAATATCTACATACCTTAATTTAACGTTGACTTGTGATTGAGTATTTTCAGTGTGTTACCTTAAAGGATTTCACTACGTTCAGTACTGTTTAGAACATTTAATATAGCTCATCTGTGTCCATGTCACGTCGCCGACATGAATAATTAAAAACTCCAGTGTATTTATAAACACTCACCTCCACTTGTTTCTGTAGCTGAGCTGCGTTTGTCGCTGTCTTGCTGTCCCTGTATTGGTTTATGGCCATCAGCAAAGACTTCAAACACGTAGTCACGTCCATCCTGTGGAAAAAAAAACGTTGAGAAAGTCTTAAAAATCACAGTAACGACGTACTGTCACAGCGTCCATTATGAGCACTGCAGCTAATACTAGCAACATAGACTATGTTACAATTCCAGCCAGTTAAGAATAATAATTAAATAGTGTCTTGATACTTTAGTGAATATTCATCATCCAATTAATGATATATATAAAAATGTTTACTAAAATCTACCTGTAGTGTTTTTGTCTTTCTTCCACAAACATCAACAACCGGCACCACGACGTTAACTTCCTCCCGCTTCGATCTTCGAATGGCAAAGGGACATACCATTCGCAAAAAACGGGGGGAGGTCGGATTAAAACTACATTAACAAAGCTTTTATCGTTGAAATTAATATCTCAGAGAATACTTGATAATATTTTTAGCTATATAAATGTAAATATCAAGGAAATTTCAAGTGAATTGCTTTGAGAAAATAAGTGAATAAAGCTGGCACTCTCCGTTGTTTTGGTAATGGCTGAGGCCAGACGAGAAGTACGTAACGTCAGGGGCGGAGCAAGAACAGCCAAAATAAAATAAAATAAAATTTAATTAAATTAAATTACACAAACAACTTTTGTTTTTATTTTGTCATGTTTTAGCACATTTAGAATGCAGTTACAGTTTCAAAATTGTGACTTTGAGGAGAAATTATCTGGTATATACTCTGTTGTATGTGTGTATTTGTATGGATGATTTTGACACATTTAATAAATGTGGAAACTGTGGTCGGACCATTTGTATCATCTCAGAGCCCACTACAGAATTTTCCACCCTCTTCTTAAAAATATCTGCAATATGTTAATGGTCTGTAATTGGATCAAACTGGCAGAGAAACCTATTTGCTTTAAATGCACAAAACCCAAAAACCATAGTGCCTATAATAAAATGATGGCTGAACTGTGAACAGATGAAACAATGTGAACACATAGACAGGATGTGGTTATATGTCCTTGTAAACAGGGGGTCTGGGAAAGTGATACTTTCTTTAATGATCATGCAAGGTAGTTGCTGACCTAAAAGAGCCTTCTCAAATTATATTCTTATCTACACTGACTGATAATCATAACAGAAAATGTTATTTGATTTAATGTTACACAACACAGTAAACTTAAAGGATTGTCAAGGCAAGAATGAAACCTTGTCAAGAATATGCTACTGTTACTTGCACACAGAAAACATATAGAAATGCTATCTGCCTCTGCATTTGGCAGCAGTATAAATGCTTGTTTTTGGTTCACAGACTTCATAAATAACTAAGACAAACATGGAGATGAATTATACGGAGAGGAGAGCATTAAGTGCAGAAAGACCAAGCCACACAAATTTTCTCTCTGCTTTTAAAGAACACAATAAGTACAGGGAAAATGCAGCGCTATATGAGTGCTGATCTCCACTGTACGATGTCTCTGAGGCACATTATCTCAGCATAATGCTTTAAAAAGTGCTGTAACATTCATGGTTAAACGTGTTAAATTGTGATACTGCATGGTCAAAACCACACATTGTTTTCAGTTTCAGTTTTGCATCAAAATTTCTTTAAATGATGGAAGCCCATGTATAAAAGAAGAGCAGATTTTATGGACTAAAATGTAATTTACAGGCAATTTTAACAAACTTATGACTGTTACTAAATGTTTGGTGCCTTTGTACACTGTGATCTGATGAGGTATAACATTGTTAAATCTTATCTATTTTGTTATTTCTTTAGAAATTTCAGGTTGTTTATGGTTGTTCATGTCATCCACATTTTTTAAAGGACGGTTTGTAGATGCAAACATTTTCATAATGTAATTGTACTTTTTTCACTGTTATTATTTTACGGGTCTGGTCCACTTGGGATCATAGTGGGCTGAATGTGGCTCATGAATTAAACTGAATTTGACGCCGCTAATCAAGATGCTGTTTTAAATGCTTTTCTCTTGGCCAGGGACAATATTTTCATTTTTGTGTTGCTTCAATGTCAAATTCCCAAAAAAGGCACAGACAGTCAAATGGTACTACATGATATCATTGAAGAAAGCCTAATATTGGGTTTCTTTAAGAATTACAGCCAAAACAGTGCACTTTTCACCATCCACAGAGAGATGTGTGGGAGATGATTTTACATATTACAGGGCATCATTTATGATCTTTCACTTTTTCCTGACTTCTGACTAATCTGCCAAAAGAGGCAAGGTAAGTCTGTACATCACGTCTCTGAATCAAACCTCAAAAGTAATGATTCCGTGCTTACAAGGCATGAACAAAAATAAAATAGCTGAAACCTGACAGACAATGAACCAAGCAGAAGTGGCAAAAATAAAGTCTTTACTCCACAAGTACAGATGCTTGCATAAGTATACAGTAGAAATACTCATTGATCTGCAGTAAAAGTTCATATTACATGCTCTGACTGTTACTCAAAGTATAAAAGTAAAAAGTAGCCTCCAACGGGCATTTTTGCCAACTCCAACTGTTTCTGTGCAAACTAAAGTGAACCTCACATCATATTAATATAATATGAAACCACTGTATCTTCAAACCAAATCAAATGTTACACAAGCGCAAATGAATTCATTCATATGCAGTCCAGTCACCTTTTCTGACTATTTTGTCATACATGAAATAAGCTGGATTCACAGAGGACTTTTTCTTTTTTATCAGCTATTGTCCCGCCTATTTAGATTTAGGTTGAAGTCGGTCTTGATTTTGACATTTTGGCTCAAACAATGAGCCTGTTTTGTACATAAGGAGTAGAAACATACAGATGTTTGTAGTAAAATGTAAATAAAGTAAAGAGCGGCCATAAAAATAAATGCTCAAATAAAATACAGGTAATGCAAAATTGTAATTACAGTGACAAAGTATTTGTACTTCTGAAAGCAAGGTTATTGAACTGTGGGTTGTATACAAGCTCTGTTAGAAGTTTGTTTTCTTTTGTTTTTTTTAACTATGAATGAGGGAAGACAATATGAGGATTAAGAAAAAGCTGTGCATAAAATGTATTGTAATCTGCACATAATCCATTCTGATCACATATAGTCCATTTAAACAGCCACAGTCCAGAATATTCTCCCCCAAAATGTCTTTAAAGCTGTCCTTGTGATGGATGTTTAAAGATCACACTGACATTTGCGATGTGATCAAGCTGTTGAGGAAGGCAGGACGTCAACATAGTCAGCTGAAGATAAAACATCTGAAAGAAAAAAAGAAATAATAAAATGACATAAAATCAAGTCAAACTGTTAGAAGACACAGATAAGTAAGTGAAGGTGTATAACATACTCTCATAGTCAGCCTCTGCAGCAGGTAAAGCCATGGGGTTCTCCTGGGTTGTCCGTGGTTCCTCTTCTGGTGTTTTTCTGAACTGGATCAACATGGCCGTCCGTCTTTTCACAGAATGGCGCAGGTGTATGGCCAGGCCCTGATTCTTTTTCTTATAGTGATGGATCAGTTCATCCAAAGTCTTAAAAAATGTCTCCCCTGAACCTCCAGCTGACTGCAGACGAGCAGCACATCAGAGAGAGAAAACAGAAATGAATAGAGAGGAACAAACACTTATGTCAGGTAAAAATTATCTCCAGAATCATTCTGTTGAACTGAAATATTTGGGGAAGCTGACTAAATATAGGAAGAGAAGTATTAGTGTAATGAAGTTAATTCAAATTTAGTTAAAACTCTTCTTTGTGTAGACTGAATTAAAAAAACAACAACAGGATAATAAAAAGTTTTGTCAATATTTACGGACAGTTTACTATTAATATTTGCTGATATTTGAGAGTCTGGTTTAGACCAGCTCTATATGTAAAGTGTCATGAGATAACTTCTGTTATGATTTGGAGCTATATAAATAAAATTTGATTTGATTTGATTTGCTGAATGCTACTTAATGTGTTGAATACAGGTAAATGTAAATCTACAGGTGTATGGCTGTTCACAAAAGAAATACATTAATGAATACATTATGATGACATATATAACCTAAATGTCATAGTATACATTTTGTGTGATAGTTTGAGTGGAGTGGAAAAGAGTGAATCAGTTCATTAGCATGTTATTTTTGTCTCATAAGCATCAGCGGAGTTTCCACTCTAAGTGGGTGAGCTGAGTTTCCACTTGGGTTTCTGTGGGTCAAATAAATTTATTAACACCAAAGTAAAGTATGTTATCACCAGCTTTTATCTTTTCAGTTATGAGTATTAAGTTTATTATTAGGTTTACATTTCTGTGATAATAACATTCTATAATTCCCCAATTTTTTCCACACACGATAAACTGTTTACTGATATTAGTGTTTACACAAAAATCTAGAATATAAATTATACAGTCTATAAAAAAAGCTGTTAAATTACATTAGGAAACATCAAATAAATTAAAGAAGGAGTATTCTGAACCAAATATCAATTTGCGACAGTTTGAGTCTGTTAAGTGACTGGTCAAATTTATAACATTCGTCAGTTTATCTCCAATTAAAATTCTAAAATAACTAAAAAACAATGTTATCACAATGGAACTCTGTTGTATGTTTTGGGTATTATATTGCTGCTAAAGCTAAAGCAAATTAAGTTAACAAAAAATATTGTCTACTGTTCAACGAGTTAAATAAGAAAAATACATTTACAGTTGGTGAGCATTAGTAGTTAAATTTATTTCCTTTAGCAGTTATTCTTGTTACGGATTGCTGATACTGCAGATGATACAGTGATAACATGCTGCGCTGATACTCTGTAGAGATTTTAGAATAGAATTTACACCTTATTAACTGAATACATGAAATAGAAAGAAATTAAACGTGTAGGAAACATTTTGTCAATAGTTACTGTCTAAATTTAACAAGTAATATGAGTTAAATGTCTATTAAAGTTGAAATACATAATGTCGACTTCATTTTGTAGGTTTTATGACCGTGGGCTTTAGCTAAATTATCAAATGTGGTTGTAGTGCACATAGGCTGAGATGATGGAAACTGAAAATGAAATATAGTATTTATAAGTAAATAAGTGCATGTTTACTTGTGTGATAAATGTTTAATATCTTATGTTATTGTAAAGTAAATTGAAAGAATAAAATGTTCAAAATGTGATTCATCAAAAGTATTGCAGGTTTGTGTATTGTGAATGCATGTTAGGTGTTTATTTACCAGGAGAGTATAATGTCCAGTGTGTGTCTTAAGGAGTCTGTAGGTGTACACCACTTTGCTTTTACTGCAGAGACAAACAAGATGCACACATTATTCTTCAGGTAATTTTACTAGTTTAGTAAATATCAACTTCATCATTCTAAAATGGAAAATTATGAGTGAAGGTTTTTGTCATGAATACTCAAATGAAGAACTACTGTCATGAGCTTATTATATAATACCTGTTAGTCACAAATTACAATACATTAAATAACTGTTGATGGATATTCTCATTCATGTAACATTTAGAATTAGTCAGATTGAGTAAAATGTGTAAGTTTTCCACTTCGATTTGTATAACTGCATTTATAACCACTAGGTATGAACAGCAGATCACTCAGCATAAAAAAAAAATATCATGGAAAATATATAGCATACACACTACAGAGTATTTAACTTGTATTATTGACAGTTATTATGATTATTAATAGTTGTAGTGGAAGTTTTAAATAAGGAATAATGTTACAAATAAGCATGAGAAAAGTGAAGTGTGAAGTCTGATATATCAAACTGTAACTTCAGTATGGCTGTAAGCAGAGCAGATACTCACTAAACACACAGACACATTGCCCCCTGAATGGTCTCGCTGTCTCGGATCAGGTAAGCTCCATCCTTGCTCTTCTTCCCCAGCAGATCCTCGCACTCCTTCTTGCTGATGGCACCATGGTAACACACTGGCAAAGCAGCTGCCATGGTGATTGCAAGCCGAAGGTGAATGACATTTACCTCAGAGAACACCAGACATCTCCTTCTGCTAACTTTCTCTCTAAGTCAACTTAACTTTACAAGAACTGCAGTTCTGCATTCCTTTGGGGTTGTGCACAGGAGCCACCGATCCCCCGATGTGAAAGCTGAGGAAAGTAGAACCAAAGGCAGGGGGACAAAGAGGACGAAATGACACAGTCTGGCAAAGACAAGTCAAAACTCTGAAGTGAGAGCAGCATGTAGAACAAAACCACTGAGCTGGCCAGAGCGTTTCACAGGAAGTGTGTGTGTAAAAAAGTAGAGAGGGAGGATGTGTGAGAAAGAGAGAACAGACAAATATGCAAAATACAAATGAAGGACTTGCGTGAATAGCTCTATTTCGTACACTAAACATTATATCATGATGAGTGTAATCAGACACAGGTCAGGCTTTATTAATCACAAGGGGGTTTTTATGATAACATGTCAGAACAGCATAGGAAAACAGTAGCCACTGAGGAGGATTTTAATGACGTGAGATTGGAAGTAGTTGAACTAAAAAAGGGGGAAATCTAGTTTGGTCTCAGACTAGTTTTAAATATGTAATAATAATTAGTAATTACTGCACTTTATACTACTACTAATAATAATAGTGCAGCTGGGGCGCTTCATAACAATTGGGGGCGTGGTCATGTCGCTAGGTAACGCAACGCGGAAGTTGTAGCGGGACCACGCAAATCCGATTTTGATCAGCTACTACAGAGAAGTAACCGGGGCTAAAATATTAACAACTACAGATACAAACTGCAATCTAACATAAAGCTGATTTCCCTGCGACACGGACCGAGGGCAATGCCCGGCGGTACCAGAGTCGGAGTTCTCCGTACGGATGAATTTGATCCTGAAAGTGACAAAAACATCCGTCAAGGTCAGCGCAGTGTCCGAAATGTGTACCGTGACTGTTAAAGTACTAATTTATCCATAGTTGAAATACTTCATTCACCTTGTTGCTGCTGTTGTCGGTAGATGGAAGAGGGAGGAGCGGCGGTGTGTCGGAGGTGCTCGGGGCCGTGCTGACGCTGCTGTCTGCGGCTTTCATCTTCTTCACCTTCCCGCTAACAGCCTGGATGTGCGCCAAGGTGACCTGACATGTAAACACACACATATCTGTGTGTCAAAGGATGTTTGACGCCATTCAAACTCTATTTATATAATTTAAAAGAACATTTACAGACACAGGCTTGTGTCCATTATTCATTTTTAGCCTGTTCATTGTACTCCTCATATTCCAAAATGTGACAGTTTCTTAAACTGGTAAAAATGTGTAAATATCTGCACATGTTGAGTAGATTCCTTATTTTTTATATAAGTAAATGTATACTTTATAAGAGCACCTCTATATCTAATTCAAGATTCAAAGTGTTTATTGTCATATGCACAGTGAGAATACGTGTTCCCTGTACAATTAAAATCTTGATTTGATGTCAACAGAAACACAAGTAGAAATAGTATGTAAACAGGTAAGTACAGTTACATGAGGTGGTGATAATAGTCTACTGATTACATTTTTTACTCCTTTTACTACACCCTCACACACTCTCAGACTGTGCTTTCTGTTTTAATGGGACATGTGCTGATGATGACATTAAAAAAACCGTACCAGTAATTTCTTTGAAATAACTTATTTGGGATTTTATATTGTTTATTCTTTATCTCTTTACTGTTTTATCTTTCTTATTTTATGCATCGTTTTCTGTGCACAATCTGCACTTTATTCATCCTATACTCATTCATATCCACTCTTCCCATGCATGATACAGAACAGCAACAGAACATAATTAAATAATTGATAAGGGTCTGTGTCACACTGTTACAGGTCCTCCAGTGCTTTGTTTGAGACAACTGGTCAAATTGTTCTATTGCCAGTCAATGACAGGAGATATATTCCATGTATATAAAAGAAAAATAAAGTAGGACTTAAAGAGAGAACATTGAAAAAGTGATGAGATGTTATTTTATAATGAATGAAGATGCATGAGACCTTTAAGTCAAAACTAAAACAAGACTTAACCTCTCAGTGTAAATTTCAGGGGCCCACATGTTCTTTACATACACAAAAATCTATAATAAGTTGTGTCCAGCGTGTATCAGTGTTTTATCTTGTAAATACTATAAATCACAGGCATGAAAAGGAGATGAAATGCAAAAATCGACGAGTGTGTATTTAACCCTCTGTCTGTTTGAATTTGTCTGTTTTTGGTCCTGCAGGTGGTTCAGGAGTATGAGAGGGCTGTTATTTTCAGACTGGGCCGTGCCGTTAAAGGACAAGCCAAAGGACCTGGTACATGATTCTTTTACTGTCACATCAGACATGGAATTTTAATCTCTCAGTCAAAGCACAGGGAATAGCCACAACAATTAATGTGTCTAAAGGCCCTGCAGCGCTGATTATTGATATGAGGTTTATAAATAAAAATCTAAGGTTTCCTACTTTGCGTTTGACTCTGAGTTAAAGTATCTTTGTGAGCAGCCTGTGTTCTAGATGGGACTCATTCATCTTATTACATCTCTGTAGGTTTGTTCTGGGTTATCCCTTGGCTGGATGTGATCCAGAAGGTAGACCTGCGCACTGTCTCCCTCAGTGTCCAACCACAAGAGGTCAGCAGCAGAAAGCTGAGTGTCGTGTCAGTCATTTAGGGCTTTTACAAGTTCTGGTATTAAAGCATATTCTTTTTTAGGGAAGGGGTTAAATACTGTTGTTGACCTGTTGTTCTTTGTTTTTCTCACTTTACTTCCACCTCAGGTTCTCACTGCAGATGGAGTTACGTTAAAGGTCGATGCTGTGGTGTTTTACCGGGTGGTAGACCCCGCCCTCTGGGTGACACGTGTTAGAGATGGCTCACAGGTCACGTACATGTTGGCCCAGACCACACTGAGGGCTTCACTGGGTGCACACACACTGGCAGACATACTGGCACAGAGGACGAGTGTCACAAAGAGGGTGGAAGTGAGTTTAACGCAGATACAGATGACTGAAAAACAAGAACAATCTCTGCTTCTGTCGTGACAGAATTTGAAGAATGTGCACCTATTATTGATGTTACATGACATTCTGTTCAGGCCATGTTTTTGTAGTGAAATTAGAGTAAAGGTAATATGAGTAATTTAACCTTTAAAATAGTCACATCAGTTATGAAGTGGCTGAAAACATTATGCAGTTCACTTCACAGGGAACCAGTAGATCTCACCTTTGATTTGTTTGCATGTTTGCATTTGATTTAATATGTTATTACTGGAAGCTGTCGTACCTCTTTTGTCCCACAGGAGGTGCTGCACACTGCGACCAGACTGTGGGGCGTTCAGGTGGAGAGGGTGGAGCTGAAGGACTTGATGCTTCCCGTCAGCCTGCAGCGCTGCATGGCTTCTGAGGCCGAGGCTGCAAGGAATGCCCGAGCAAAGGTTCCAACATGTCTGCACTCAAATACGTGACAGAAACACACACACAGTCTGTGGTCGAAAACACCCACATGCAGTAAGTGTGTCTGAGCTCCAGCCATCTGTTTCATTTAATCACAGCAGGTTGAAGTCCCAGTAAACAGTGAACACCACAGACAGTAAACATGCGGATGTATATTTGGATTTTCAGTCAGCGGGTCAAGTGAAGTAACAGTGAATGGTTTCATTCAGTGTCTGTTCACCAACATTTTGAGATGGAGATACAAGATGATGAAGACTAAGATACTAGTAGACATTTACAATAATAAAAAAAAAGACAGTGTAAGCATCACTATAGAGGAAGACATCTGAGGACGGGCAGCATTTCCAGATTCCCTTTTATTAACAACCCAAAAATATACAGTTTACCTGTAAATATGAAAAAGTAAAGCATTTAATTACATGTAGGAAGCTGCAACCTACAAAGTTTAGATATTTTTATTGGAAAAGATCAACCACTTCCCTTGAACTATTTGTGTGGCATTTCCTTCGAGTATGGGTACAGTTCTAACAGTTTAGTAATGTTTTGGCCACAGTTAATGCTAGCATACCCCTAACTTGGAATATTATTAAACTGTGTGTCTTTTATACACTGTTGCCCTTAAAGTTGAAATAGTTTTTTTTTTCAGCCACATTGCTCTTTTTATTCCTATTTATACACATCAGTAATCACCTTAGACCAGGTACAGTGATCACATACTGAGTCCCAGTTACACTTTATCAAGAATAAATCACATTGTCACAATCATTTCATGAGAAGAGGTAAAAATATTTTATTCCAACTTTATGGGAAACAGTGTACGTTCTATTTAATCTCCTACGGTTTGTTTCCAAAACCAAAAACTGCACCTTATTCTGATTCAGGTTGGAAGTATTTTTCTCATGAATATCATCACAGATGATCACAGATTTTTTTTCTACTGTCACAGAGGATGAATGGAACCAAATTCACATTTATGAAACTGGAATCAGAAATCTTGGACGTTAACTTTCTTCTAGAATGACACACACAGGCCAATGCACTGATTCATGATTGCATTTTTTCTGCTTGTCTTATGTCAGGCTGATTCAGGGTTCTTTATGTTCTTTTAAACGTATCATCTCTTGTGTATGTACCTGATCTTGGTTCTCCAGATGTCTTAGAACCTCTTTCCGTGTGTCTGTCAGGTGATTGCGGCCCAGGGGGAGCTGGAGGCGTCCCGTGCGCTGAAGGAGGCGGTGTCAGGGTTTTCCCCCGTAGCGTTCCAGCTCCGATACCTGCAGTGGTTGTCCTCTGTCCACAGCAGTGCGTCCATCATTGTGTTCTCCCTCCCCATTGAACTCCTGAAAACCTTCCTGTCCCATCAGCCTTAGCTCCTCACAGGATGCACCATATGAACATCTCTGCAGGGAAATTAAAGTATAATGAGCCACTGTGTGTATTGTCTGTAGTTGTCACACTGATTGTAAATTTCTGTACAATGTAAACACTTGTGTATTTATTAACATGTCAATAAAAAGGACTTTAATACCATCATTTTTATTATGTATTTAACTCCTTTTGCTTCTTGTTTTTATGTGCATTCTCCATACACACCAACCACAAGCACTGAATATGTCCCTTTTATTTGCATTTATTAGTCTGTGTTTAATCTGCACATTTTAAAGGTAATGCTTTAACCTTATATTCACAGGTGAATTGTGAAGTCAATCAAATTTTTTTATATAGCGCCAAATCATAACAAAAGTTATCTCATGACACTTTACATATAGAGCTAGTGGAATCCAGACTCTCAAGCCAATTTGTAGAAACCCAACAGAATCCTCTAGGAGCAACTACTTGGTGACAGTAACGAGGGAAAAAAAAAAAAGGGGGAGATACAGAAGGATGCACAGCAAACTGAACTAGAACTGTTCGAAACTAGAGCAGCTGGTACTAGTATAATTACCAATAACTAGAACAAATGTCCATAACTTAATACTACTGCTACAAATACACATATTAACACTACTGCAACTGTTAGTACAAATAATAGAAACCTCTACCATCTATGTGTCTGTATAATAAACACTATCACAACTATATGGATGAATGAGCGATGACGATGAAGGCAGGAGAGAAGAAGGACCACAGCAGCAGGTCCAGGGATGATCCAGGTCATCTCCGCTGACAGGTGATGAACTACATAACGCTGCCCACTCATAACACACCCGCTCATGGTGTCAGAGAGCGGATACCTGTTGGATTACCTAATACAGGAGACATGAATATGTTCAGGTTTAGCTGTGATAATCTCAGCAGCTTTAGTCTTATAATAGAACATCCTGCCCCCACGACTCCAGATCTTTCTTAACCTGCGACCTCACGCAGATTCATTGATATTTGATCCATTCATAAATTGAGAGAGGAATTATGTATTTGTAAGTTTTAACCCCTGCATTTTGTGTTATACTTGTATACTGTATGATCCAGGTCCAGTATCTACACACAGATTTAAACCCATACATCTATTTAATATGTATGCATAGCCAAAATAATGACAGATAGGTGGTTAATCCTTACATAAGGTTTCATAAAGCAGTTTGTGTATTAGGTTTTATATTACATTTTAATGGAGAATATTTATATATAATATTTCATTTAAAGCTCATGTCAGATTGGTCTAGTTTGATCTGGATCTGGCAAATTTGATATATAAAAAATTGTAGAACCTGTAGGCTACAGTAATAAACTAGTAAACATTTTCTATAAACATTTTCTGTTGTGAGTCTTTGTGTTCTTTTGTTTTGTTTTTTTTTTGCTGTTTTGTGTCCAAACGGGTCAACTTTGACCTGAATATTTGAGCTTAAACAATACATATGAGCCCAGTGATGTTAGAAAAGGGCTCAGAGGGCATCAAGATCCTTCATTTATCGACATCTAGTGACAGAACTGAAAGAGCTTACAATTACTTCGGGAAATATGTGTCAAGTACTATAATATGAAAACGTACATCCACAAATGCCACAAACACAAGTACTGTGATGAATATTTTGTGATGGACCGTCGTGATGTCTATGTGAGCACTAAAGGGCTACTGAGTGTATTACAGTCCATGTGCCAGGTTTTCAATTGGGTTTTCGTCTGGAGGTTCTTCCAAAAGAGAATCTGACATAAATGGTGCCCAGAATGACTTAGGTAAAAGCCTGATTGGTTGTGAATCTTCTGTCACCACCATCTGTCGGCTGACTCACTTTAACCTGCAGGAGTTTGTGCGACGTGTTCACTGTGAAGCAAGTGTTCACTCACGTCGACATATGTCTTGCATGTTTATGGATTTTTACTCATTTACTCTATTCCTTTTTAGTTTTATAGATGTACGACTGAAAAACAATCTAACCTGTTCATCCCAACACCTCTGGTTCTACGTGCTCCACTCAGACATCGTTTGCCAAGTCAGGTGACTGATGAAAGATAAGCTCTTTAACCAGCCAGAACACGCAGACCTCACCGTGACCTTTTACCTGGCCTCTCACCTGCCAATCTCTGCTCAGAGACAGACATCACAGACCTCTATGCACTTACACGCTTACACATTTACACACAAAACAACAGGAAACATTTAGACAAAATATAACCATATACTGTATGTGATGTTTCTGTGCATTATCCTGCTTATCAGAGAGTTATTTAGTAAAAGTATGACTAATCTGATAAAAAAAAAGTTTATATACTGTACAAATTATTTGACTAATGTCAAAACTATTACACTAGATCAGCTTCATAAAAGAACCACTTATTTTATTCAACTGTGTAATTCCTCTAATGTGTCTACCTGAGACACTGTTCTGAGTAAGTCTGAACAAGTGTAGTTTGTATTTTTTAATGTTCTACAGTTGGACCTGTGTGTACACAGCAATGGTGTGTTACAGAGAAATAAAAGACCAAACATTCAGTAACCAATCAGACACTATAATATTCACAGTTATACTCAAAATACCTCTTTAAAGAAGTTAAAATCATTTTTTCAGAGGTTTGCAGACAGATAACAGCGGAGATTTAGAAAGAAAGAAAGAAGCTATGTCCACAAACCCACACACAAAGAAAGTACCCAAATAATTTCTCTCCAACTGTACACTACAGCCCAAATCTTAATCATACAGTATTTAATGATAAGTAATTATATAATTATAAGCCAATCTTTACATTTAATTTAACTCTTTAACATTTTGGGTAAAAAGTTATGTAAGTTTGATTAATTAGTCTATTCTATTTAACTAATATGGTGGTAAATGTCATATCTGCAAGATGGTTTTCAAGTGAAATATGAGAAACTTCCAGGAAAGGTGGAAACCAAACTTCATGTCTGCAGACGCTGAATAAAGCCTCACATATAAACTCTGTACAGAGAAGAACATGGACCACAGGTTCCATGAAAACCCCAGACTGTAGGTGCCTCTTAAATAAATGATTGTGGGTACTGTATATTTGGTGGAGCCACCCCAGTTTTGGTTATTAATAGAGTCCCATACTCTGACCGCGCTGCACCCAACCCATCCTGCACTGGTTTCAACTTGTAATTTAACAACCAGAGCCTGAAAACACTTCAAAAGCAGTGAAACTGAGCCGAGGGCTGCAGTAATGTAAGAGCGTACGGTGAAAACGTACAATCAATGGGTAAAATGTCAGTCTGCTATAAATACCACTGGACTCCTACATCTGATTACTGGAGAGCAACAATATAATTTGTCCTCCATGTGACCAATGATAGACTTCAGCTTCATTTCAGTTCATGTCGCCATCAGAATGTTTGTTATCATATTTGTATCATCATATTATAAGTCGAGATAGTTTATTGGCCAGACAGAAACTTGTGTCCATGTAAAGAGACACACTGCTCATCTACTTAGTCCAAGGGTGTTAAACATATGGCCCGTGGGCCAAAACGGGTGCGCCAAAGATTCCAATATGGCCGCCAGGATGAATTTGTGAAATACTAAAATTACACTAAAGACGTTAATAGTGAAGGATGTCAAACTCATTTTAGCAGTTAAACAACACAATAATCACAGCATTACTTTTTCATTCAACTCTATTATGATTCATTTTGGGGGGGTTTGGATTTCCAGAAATGAGGAAATCAGACTCTATGATGTACTCATATAGCGGTTAGTTATGTAAGTTATTATGAAAAAGGCACAGGTAGAGATTTTATTAGCTTTTATATATTTTTGTATGAGCTTCAATTGTGTAAGTTTGCCTCAAATGCATCAATAATCTGTGCATTTTGTTTGATATCCAAACATGTAGACACACCATACCATGTGTTTATATATTACACTAACAATATTGTCGGCAATACTTAATATTTATCTAATTGTGATGCTAGTGTGAAGCAATCATTATCATAATCAATAATAATAACAATAATTATAATAATTATTATTATTATTAATAATAAAATGATTAATAATAATAATAATAATAATAATAATAATAATAATATATTCATTTTATCTTGAATATTGAATATTTTGGCCATTTCTGTGGAGAGTGATGTCGTATTCTTACCTCAGGAGCTTCTGTATTCTGTCTTTTGTTCATTTTCTGGACTAATCTCAGGCTCTCTGTCTCCTCCTCTCCATCCTTCCCTCCTCCATCTGCTCTCCTACAACAATCCCTCCCTGCTCAGTCCGTCCCTCCTTCACTTCACATGCAGACCTCCTTCCGCTTCAGTCGGACTTTCCTGTCTTCATCTTCCTCTTTTCATCTCAGTGGGCCTGAACGATGCTGGCCTGCAGGTTGCTGGGTCTGCTGGCCATTTTCAGCTTCTGCAGAGGTAAGAAAAACACTGATCCTGTCTGTTTCTGTTAGTTGGATACATCATAAACTCTGGTTGTTGTCAAAGCTCAAATCGTTTTACTTTTCAGAGAGGAGGGGTCAAGTCCTTTGGGAAACTCAGTAGTTTTTTAACATTCATGTGTGTTTGCAGACAGAAACAGCTTAATGAAGTGAAGGAACAGATTATGTTAGCACCTCCATCTGCTTCACTTAGAGCTTTACATAGAAAACTTCTGTCTCCTTCCATCTTGTGGTGTAAAATTAACACAGTCAGTCTCTTAACTAGAATTTGCCATTTATAGGTTTACTAATGTGTGCATTGGGGGCTGGAATGGGGCCATTCATTCTACAACCCCGCCCTATTTGGCGATTGACAGCTGTAATCACCTGTAGTGTTCAGGGTGGGGCGGGTGTTGATGGGATAAGGTGTTTTTTTTATAGCAGGCTGATCCTATTGAGGGCAGTGTTGTGCTCATGTGTGCTAATTGCAGAGTGGTGTTTCCCATCCTGTGCTGAACGTTAAGTAGTCGTGTTTTTTGGCAACTACGTTGATGGGAAAGGCTTGTGTACCTGTGAACATGTGCCAAGTTTTACTTTAAACTAGAAGAGAACACTAAATGTCTAATCCTTCAAGTCTCATGGGTTTTTTTTCCAAACCTGGGAATGTCTGCTTTTAGTTTTTGTGCACCAAACACAGGGATGAACACATTCAGTGCTTTTGAACATTTCAAGACAATGAATATAGACAACAATATTAACCTACTTTACCTCAGTTTACAACTATTTCAATTGAGTAACCTACTTTTATTTTACTTTGCATATTTGATCATGTTTCTTTAGCAAATGAATGTGTGTTATTTTCTCTGCCAACTGTTTCTTATTTTGACTGTTGCTGCATCTTCAAATGAAGACACATGTATAATATTAAATCAAAACAAGTAATAATAGGTATAAATTTAGGGAGGCCTTTTCAGACTTTGTGTATCTGTGTCATGCATCTGTTAAGACCTTTATTTTAAGGTAACTTTTAATTTCTGACTGCTACTTAAGCCAATAAAACACATTATTCTTTCTTTTCAAAGTAATTAAAATTAGTAATTAAAATACACCTTATTCATTCAGCTGATAGAAAAAAAATGGTGTAAAATTACTGGAATGTTGCCAGATGGAAATTTTACTTGCCCTCTTGTTGAAGTTTGAAAACCATATATTAAAATAAGTTGTGATAGGAATATTAAGTTGTTTCTTAACTCAGTGTCAGGTCAATGATCTACTCCTCTAGTTTGGTTTATTGAGGCTGAATCATATGCAATACTCTGCAATTTCACATATTAAGTTTTTAATTCAAGAAATTTTAGGCATTTGCTTCTTTTGCCTCAGAGTTTCCTTTTCGGATTATCTTCACATTTTGCCAAATATAGTAAATGTCCTACTGTTTTAATGTCATTTTTGGTATGATTTTTTTTGTTGTTGTTGATTTTTGTTTGTGCAACAACAGACAATATTTTGATCAAACCACTTAGTGTTCTCTTTAATATGTCCGTCACATCCTGTGTTGTTTTTGTATTTGACAATGAAGTGTGTGAGTTAAATGTGTGTTAAGTGACTAAATTAAAATTTGGGTATAGACAGGCTAACTCTTTAGCTCTGCTTATGTTAAGCTGTATGCTTCATGCTTACTCCTAACTCATCCAATAAAACGTGTCTATTATATTTGTAGTTATGTGTCCATCTTATGCTAAAATGCCCTCTTTGTTGTACTGATACAGAAAATACTGCGGGGATGTTATTTTGCCTGGCATAAATCTCTATCTAATGCACATCTTCTTGAACTTTGTTGATTATTTACCCGAAAAAGAATCAGACATTCTTCACACTAGAACCAGAGCCTTTAAATAGGCTCTGTGTTATCCTCACTGCCAACCTAATCCTCCCTTCACTGGGCTAAAGAGTTCTGCTGACAGTCACCGAGCGGGAAACCAGACTAAAGATTTCCAGTCAGACCGAGTTACAGGTTAACTCACACTCTTCACCTCTGACCCTGAGATGGAGATGAACGTGAAGGGAAGAAGCTGAGTCAGAGAATAAAACCTGGAGGTAAACATTTAGATAAATAAAGGTAAATCTGCTCTAATGAAACCACAGATTCACATGTTTTCACTATCCAAGGTCTCCCTCTGATCTCCATTTCAAAATGATAGAAATAATAGAAATAATAGCAATAATAGAACTAATAGAACTAATAATAATAATGATTATTATTATTATTATTATTAT
>JAPQRQ010000014.1:23724822-23739450 GCA_037367365.1 Apogon talboti | reverse complement strand
CATATGAATTAAATAAAATATATGATAATATTTAGAATATATCAGTAGGACACATCAGTATGATAATCCTTAAATGTCAATACTGTAAATTTATGAGAACAAATCTATTTTCTCGATGTTACACCTGCAGTGTAGATATATATTTCAACTCAAATTAACTGTATTGTGTTCCGCTTGCAGAAATTACTGCACAACTATTTTTCCTAAACAATATTCTGACATAAATCAACAGTTTGTAATAATAATTCTCACAGGTTCCATTGCATGAGTATTTCTTGTTCCATGACTATTCATCAACATTGTTTTTGTATTGGCCAAATCCAAATAAACATCAAATTTTTGGAAGCTGAAAGGTCAAACTTTATGTCTTGCTTGCTTTCAATGTTATAATGAACTGATAAATTTAAAAAAAAAATCATTATTGGCTCAGCTTTTTGCAGATTAGTTTTAATTTCAGTGCAGCATAGAGTCAACAGACATTGAGTTGTAATGAAATAAAGTGGCTGCAGTGAGCTCTACACTAAATTTATCATATATGTGCCACTTTTCATTAAACTTAAAGACCCAACATTATCTTTAACATTTCATTGGTCAACCAGGAATGTACAGTACATGGGCTTAGTTATCCATCTCACTGACACAGAATGGCTTGATGAAGTTTATTGTTCATTTTCAGCAGTTTTCCATGCACCACATCTACAATGATATATTCCACCAAGCTGCAGTGTCACAGAGTAATATTAGGATAAACAGTATGTCCTTTATTTTTACTTCATATACATCCAGGAGACCCTCTTACAATGAGCTGAATCTGAAGGGCTAATGAGCTAACGTCAAGCTGACAGGAGTGGGAAAACATGAAACCGCACTCTGAAAGGTGCAGCTGTTTCAGCTAAATGCATTTTTCCCTCAGTGTGATGCCTCGGATTAGCAGTAGACCACCTTCACCGCTAGAGGAAACTCTGTCATAGTCCATGTTTGAGGTTTTACTTTCAGTCATAGGTGATTCTAACAGGCAAAACAGAGCAGAGGGTCTTCATTGAAATGCTACACTTCCCCAACCACCACCACCTTTTTGTATATTTCAGTCTGTCCCTGACTTTCCCAAGTTTCCCAACTGGCAGCGTGTAATACATGCCAATTCTATTTGTGTAATGCATATTCTTGACTAAAATAGAAGAGCATTTTTTATAATAAAAAAAAGTTTCTTATGAGACGCACTCAGTAATAAAAGATTAAAGTCAAGAGACAGTGTCATATTTGTATGTGGACATCATTATTGGAATTGTCTGTTTCATGTGTAAGTAAATTAGCGAACATGTTACTGGCTTAAAATGAATTGTTAGTATTTTCTGCAATTGCTGATGATACCGTGATACCTTCTCCTGGTATTCTGTCCCTAATCGCACTTGTCCGTAATCTAGGTTGATTCAACATTGTTTTGACAGTGAAAGTCAGTAAAAAATGCAGGTATTATGGCAATTTGAAAAAAAAAAACAAAACAAAAAAAAAACAAGATAAAAAAAAGAGTACTCAGACAGACAGACAGACAGACAGTAATGTACAGAGATGAACTTGAACTGCTGAACGAATTGATTATCTTTAACTAATCACTAAGTTGCACAGATATTGGTTCATGATAGTTACATTTTCTTTAATCATCTCCACAGGTAAACTCATCTGAGCCCCTGAGGCATGATTAAAAGACAATTAAATGTGTGCCCATACTCTGTAACTTACTGAAATAACAAAAAGCATGTATTTTTGCACTTCTTTAAATATATTTTATGTAGTTTTGTGGTTGTCAGGGTTGAAAACTATTCATAAACTGACCCATTTACAGAAACCTCTGTCAACATGCATTGTCCCTGTAACTTGATACTATATAAATGAATAAAAATACACATGACAGTGGTGGAATTTGCTGTGTTTTCCTCTGCACTGGTTAAATTCAAGCAATGCAAGAATTACATTTGAATCCCATTTTCTTTACTCTCAATCTTTGTTTTTCTTGTGGTGCAGCTGAAAAGCAAACACAGAGGAGCTGAGCTGATTTCTCAGCTCCTGAAGTTTTGTTTCTTTACTTTCTGGATGTTTTGGTGGAACAGTACATACGGATGAAGTTCAGGTTGAGGGTAAAGCACAGAGTGGGGGGGGGGGGGCTGCACAGAGGTTTTAAGGCCTCAGAGGTGATGAGCTGCGAGGTGGTGAGGTATATTTTAGTTTGGGGAATGAGTTTTCCGGGAAGTGAACAAGGTGGTGATGCCAGAGCAGTGAAAACACATAACTACTCTAAGTGCACACAATGAACTGCAGCTAGCGTGATTACAGTCAGTGCCAGACGAATACACAACACACTGTGTCAATATTTTCCTGACCTGCAGATAAAAATACAAGACCATTGACATATTATTCTCCCTCAGAGGTTTTCTTCGCATCCTCGCCGTGGGGTCATCCACAAAACAATCAAGTGATGAGCAGCAGAGAAACCAAAAGCTATTGGCTACAGGTTATAATATCGGCTGTGAATGTTTTCTTCGGGGGAACAGCTACAGCAGACTGGGTTTTATAGTGTACGAGTCGCTGTGAGCAGTCCAGATAAACACACAGGAACCATCAGACATGAAGGGAGAAAACCCCAAACACAGCTACAACCGAAAACAGTTCCACAAGTCAGTCCTCGCTGAAGATGCTACGCAGGATTCATCCACCAGCGTCAGTCTTACTGTTTCCATCAGGTCTGTATAATGACGCTCCACAGCACAATTGGACCTATTTACAGTTTTACAAAAGCAGAGATTAAATTGGACGATAGTAGTGATATTTTGTGGCAGTGCAGATGGGCTACGTTTGCAAAGAAGCAGTTCAGATGTACAACAGAGCAAGGTATTATAGTGATGAGAAAATCCTGTTCAGCGTTGTGAATGTGATTTGGATATGATCTGCAAATGAAAAGTCTAGGGCCTTAACATGAGCAAAGTCTAGTTGGTGTGGTTTAGATTCAGGTCATCAAACTCGCCAGTCTGCACTGCCTCAAAACGTGGCCAAAGCGTAACAGTTATGTGTGGAGTGTGTGGTTTGGTAGTACAGGTGAGAAATCAGCAGTGGTTTGTGGTGGAAATGTTGTTGTTGTTGTTGTTGTTGGTTGTTGCAGATGGAGGTGGCGGTCTCTGGTCTGTTTCTCCTGGCTCCTGTTTAAACTGAATCTCCCAGCTCCTCCTAAAAGAAAAGAAATGACACAGTGGACTCAATTTGTGTACCACTTTTATGTAAAGACACAATAGTCAGTTAACACCTAAAAATAACAACATACCTAAACTTAGTTCAGACCAAAGATGCACAACGATATAAAAATGAAACAGCATATATTTGCAACATGACCAGACTATCCACAGCTCTGAGTCTTTATTTCTATCCTAACAAAAAAAGTTGCATCAGCCACAAACTGATTTTTTTTTGCTACTGCCATGATTCATTTCTAAGTTTCTTGTTACATTTGTTGCCAACAAAAATCAACGACCAGTTCAAGGGTAAGATTTACAAACCAGCACCAGCATAAATCTCATTTAGGATAAAAAACAGGTCAAAATGAGGGATTTTTATTCTGATAATTAGTGGAATATTAAAGTGTTGAAGCCGATGCCTTCTACCAATGTCGAAGGCATGGTACACCCTGAATGTGCTGCCAGTTCATCCCATGGCTTAATAGAGAACAGTTTGGTGATATTTAAGAACATGTGGATTTTTTCTAGATGTGTTGTTTGTTGAGTATTCATCAAAAACGAAACACTAATGAAAACTCTAAGGCTGGCTGAGAAATAAACCTCTTCTGCATCTTTCATTGATGTCTGTCTCAAATTGTTTTGTTTTTGTGTCACTGTCTAAACTTAACCTTTAGAGAGCCCTCACAGCGCCATCCTAAACTAAATGAACTGTGTCTGAGAGGTTGTGTGTCCCTACCGGACTACTGGATGTCCAGTTTGCTCGGCCCGACGCTGGGGATGAGCTGGGAGGATTCGGAGGCGGCGCTGTACGCTTGAATCAGCAGGTTCTTGTTGAGGTCACCCACCCCGGCCTGCAGCTTCGGGTACGGGGGTGTTTCTGCACCCTGACGCTGTTCGCGCCCTTGGGCGTCGAGGTCCATCAGCTGCCCCAGAGGGCAGCCATTACTCTCGCCGTCTGTTCCCTCGGTAACTGGTGAAAACTCGTGAGCACTAGCCTGCTCATCTCTGGACACTGGACTGATGGAGACAGATGGAGAGCTTAAAGAAACAATGACAATGACAAAACAACAACAAAACAATGACAGAGACAAAGTGTTTAATTTAAAACTAAAGGGTTAAACAAAAGCAAACAGACTTTAACTAAATCCATCTTTCCTTCTTCCCCTTCTGATGTACCTGAAGTATAACTATGGTCCTGTTCACACCTGGCATGTACACATGAACAGTCACGTACCACTGTGAGTTCACCCAATATGCGTTCAGAGGTGGTCAGACCCTTTTAGCAGTCTGTACATGATTGTGTCCTGGGCCACACTGAAGGACCACTTACTCAGCCCATGTCCTCTGTATAAGCAAATGATGAGGCTCTGCTGTGCATTGCTGTTTCCTGCTGCACAAAAGAAATGATGTATATGTTTTTTTGTATATGCAGTGAGGAAGTGAGATTGTGAGATTCAATCACAAGCCATCGGTGGAGATCTATACCAATATGAACTCACAGCTGTTCATTTGATCAGATTCCCCAAAATGTAATACAGTGTCAATAACAACTGTGAACAGGGACTCTGTGAGATCGATGGGATGGTCAGTAATATCACTGCAGGCTAAACTTGCTACAGTAGCAATATGATTTCTTTTGTTTTTTGCAACAAAACTGATGTTGAATTAAAAAAAAAAAACTAAATCACATCAACCATGATGACCTGCAGGATGAACAGAGGCTGATATAAATATACGATAGAGATAAAAACATCTCACCTGACGTCCATGGACTGAACTCCGTCAGACAGCTCGTCCACACAGATCTTATTCTCCAGGGGTCCCAGAAGGATGATTGGCGCTTCAGCCGGAGTGGGGGCATCCTCCTCTGAGGCAACAGCAGCCTCAGATCGGACCTCAGAGGCTGAAAACACACATAGTGGCATGAGAAAGATTTAGAGATACTGCATGTCTGATCCAAACAGACTGAAACCTGCAGACATTTTGTGTTTTACATCCCTTCACGGTCATCATTATTATCATTATCATTTCTTAGGTGTCCTAACTGTTTATCATTCTCTATTTGTCTTATATAATTTGTATATGTTTTATAGAACAGTTGTCATTACATGCTGCAGCATTCAACTTTTTAATTAACTGATACTTAAATAGACAATAATCAAAAAGAACTGCGCAACAAAGACACAAACAGGCACTGTAAAATGCAGTGTTTTGGGTCAGACAGTTCAGTAAATGCTGCAGTACATTTCCAGTAGTTACCGCCGATAACCATGAGGGGGTGCTGTTTCTCTGCCTGTCTGACACTGCTGAGTCACACTGCAGCTGATCACATTCAGTTTAATACAAAAGTAATTAACAGACAAACAAGATGAAACAGGGTTTGGAAAAAACATGCTACAGCAGAATAAAATAAGTGATAAGGAAAGAGAAGTAAACACCTTCTGAGGAAGTACAAAAGAATTAACAGCTATAAAAATGAGGGAAGACGCAGAGAGTCAGCAGGGAGAAGTGATTATCATTTTACCTACAAAAACACTTAGTTCTGATGGACTTTCTTTAGGATATGACAGATTTTTTCATTTGTTTTGTTATTTTTGTTGATGATTGTATTATTAGCAGTCAGAAGGTGTAAGTTAAAAGCAGTGAATCCCAATCAACACCTGTCAGCTAATCAATAAAGCAAGTAGTTCTTTAGATTACAACTTCATAATTTCACTCTTAATTATTTGTGAAAATATCTTAAAAATGATCTTCGTCTATTGTTCAGCTCTACATACAGTTCCAGATAACTAAGTCCCCTGTTTCCAAATTATTTCCACCTCTAAGGAGTGGCAGTTTGGCCCTGGCCACGTTTGTTGGAAAAACCCAGTTCAGGCTCAACAACCCCTCAACACTGAAATGTAGCTGAAATGACGTCAACTCATGACACAATTTTCAAACAATGTTTAATGATGGATAGCTATGACAAGGTTCATAATTGTATAGTTATAGTATAAAATATATAGTATAGTATTGTGCAGTATAGTATAGTATATAAGTATATAGTAATCAGTGTTTGCTAAATTTCTCTACTGCACACTCATTACTTGTTAGATCTTATCTTATCTTATCTTATCTTATCTTATCTTATCTTATCTAATCTTATCTAATCTTATCTTATCTTATCTTATCTTATCTTATCATGACCAGACCAGTCATGGCTGATCAGGTTTTCTTGTCCCCCACCTTTCTGGAAGGAAGTAGCAATGCAACATCCAGATTCTTGTATCTAGGACATATACTATACATGAGGGGCTGAGCAAAAATGGTATCTCCTAAAGATCTTGTTTGCAACAAGCATAGATGGCAATTATAAAATACAGGCTACAGAGAAGTACTCCTAATGCTTCTTTTGTTTTTACTGTTATTTTTTTTCCTTTTTTTTCTTTTTTACTTGCCCAACAGAAAGAGTCAAACATGTCTGTTCATGTACATTTAGAGGATGTGTATACAAGTATTCATATAAAAATATATTTGAGCATATTACATTTGTGTATGAGTTCTGTGGCTTTTATTGTTGTGCTGTTTTCATTTACATCACGACCGATCTGAATGTGTGCACATATCACAACAGAAACCACTTACAGTGATCACACATGTCCAGGTCAAACTGATTTTGTGTAGTTTGTCACTATATGTAGGTCTAGTAATCATTTATCTTAGTGATAATGATTTTTATTTACCTACAGTTTAGGTAGTGGCAGTTTAAGTTAAATATTTTGGAAGACAGCATGTGTATGTTGTTAGAATTGTGAGAAATACCTTAAAACTCTGATCCAGAATTACAAGTGGCCCTGGTTGCTCATAGTAACGGTTCAAACGATCAAACGATGACATAATAATAATAATAATGGTAAAAAATTTATTTATATAGCACTTTTGATCAAAGTGCTTTACAAAACAACAACAATAAAATAGTGAGAGCACAATGAAAACAAATTCAATAAAATAAATACAATTCCATAAAAGCAGTTAAGAACAAGTTAAAATCAGAATAAAATTATTATAAAACACCATAAAACTCAAACAAAATAACTCAGGACTCATATACAACAAGTGGGTCCTTAGCTTTGCTTTAAGTACCTCAGCAGAACATGGCGGTCTGATGTCAAGGGGCAAACTGTTCTACCAAGTTGGTGCACAAACAGAAAAAGCCGGCTCACCGATGGTCTTAACATGAACACAGCGTTAGCCTAGCTGTCATCTCCATCATCCTCCATGTGCAGATTCTTCAAAACAGTCTATGGAAACTCTGAAACTGTGTTCTTTCATGAGCTCTGCTGATAGTTCTGCTTGTTCCTCACAGCATTGCAGCATCACATGACCATGAATAATCAATCCACTTAATGCAGTTAATGAGATAATGATTTAATAGTGCACCATCCTCAGGTATGACCCAAAACAAGCAGACTGTCACCTGACCAGCATAAGTCAATATAAGCAGTTGATCACCGTTTTCCACTGTATCCTTACTATTAAAGCATTTTATGCCTGAAGTTAACATTCACCTTGGGCAGCAGATGGAGGCTCCACTTCACTCTTCCGTGTTCGTTTCATAATCTCCTCAATTCTCTGCAAAAAACGCAAACACACAAAATTCAGATTCAGATTCACTAAGAGGGAGGTTTTCACCATGTAACTGGATTGTGAAACCATGTAACTGGATTGTGAAACATGCATCACTTCTGAAACCGATGTGACAGATGGACTGTACCTTCTTCCTCTGCAGCCTCTCCTGCTCCTCCTGGATGTGCAGAAGCTCTCTCTCCTGCCTCTTCCTCTCCGCCTCCTTCTGGGCTCTGAGGAAGGCCTCCTCCCTCTGAAAAACATCCGTCCAGTTATATTTTTGACTCACAACACACTTAATGTTACATATGTTCTGAAGGCTGACCTCTCTGTCCAGCTGATCCTGCATGTCCTTCCATCTTTGCTCCTTCTGTCGTCTCTCCTCCTCCTCTCTGCTCCTCCTCTCCTCCTCCCGCCTCGCTCTCTCCTCCTCCGCCTGCTGCGCTGCTCTCTCCTGACGCTCCCTCGCCTCTTGCAGCCTCCTCTGCTCCTCCTCCACCCTCAGTCTGAACAAACACAGGGGAGCTCTGAGCAATCAGCTTTCAGTCCAAACCCTGGTTCATGTTTATTGAACATATATGATAACCTGCCATCATCCACATCTACTGTGTCTCCCTATATTTGACATTGGCTGGTTGCATCATATTGTTAATGTGTCTCATTTTTAACCTTTTCCATCTTCAACTTACTTCTTTTGATTTTCAACAATAGCCTTGTGTTGCCTCCTGGAACTGGTTGAAAAGTCTGAACCATCCAAAAAAAAATATTTACACTGTAAATTAACTGCACCATAGTTTAGTTAAATCCACACTGTCTTTTATCAGACACACTTGTCAGGTAGGTTCAGATCAAACTGTTGGACCAAACTAGGTTATGAGAAAGCATCATTGATCTAATGTGGTTTTGATTGTTCTTTACACATTTTAAGCATCTTTACAGTCAGAATTGTTCACATTTTTGACATTAATTTTCCACATTATCAGCAGATTTGATAGAACATGACCAAAAAGACAAGCCTTTAATAAATATTTAATACTCACTTCTTAAACTCTGTGAAATATCATATTCATTTACATGTAAATCGGTAAAACAATGTTTGGTTTTCTAAATTAAAACTGGAAAGCTATGACTAGATGGTTAGATTTCGCTTTAAATTATTTGTGAAAATATCTTAAATAATGCACTTGTACAATCTTTTATTCATGGAGACATTAAGTCAGAGTCCTCTACAAAATCTCCTCCGGTAAGATGCACTAAAAGTGAAATTATTCACAAACACAAAATGATTTAGTTTCTCTTTTTACTTCGGAATTTTCTTCTATCAGAAATATGGGTTTTCTTTCTTCCAACTGGCATAAAATAGTAATGATGGTTCCATGCTATGTTCTGTACAAAGAAAAGATTACTTGTCTTTTTTTTTTTGACTAATTAAAAGCATCTGTGGCACAACCTGGGTCAAAATTCATCCAGTCTGGTTTTACGGTTGAAAGAAAAATGTATGTATATATTATCATGTAATTCTGAGTTACACATTTTAGTCTTCATTCATAGTCATTACTTAATTACCTCACACGTTTTGGAATTCATGGCCAAGAAACCTCATTTATGTGGAATTATACCCACTCTTTTTTAGTTAAAATATCAGAAAAGATAAATGATTTTAACAGTGATAAATTATAGTCAGGATACTGTTTTGAAACCAATTCTGTGTCTCACATTTTTAGCCAACTTCCTTTCAAACTCATCACAAAACAGTTCCTTTTGAAACTGATGGTCAATCAACCTAATTTACATGAAAATATACCACGTTTTTGGATAAAATTACATTCAAGCCTTTAAACCAAACGGTTCAAAATGGTTACATTTTGGCTCATGAAGATAATAGAGCTCATCTGCTGCCATTAAAAAATTGGAAATAGTTTCACCCTGTCAAATAATCAGCCTTTCAACTGTAAATAAATAATGATTTAACATTTATAATGACAGTCATTGAAATGAACCGTTCTTATCAAAGTTTTTATCCTTACAACATTTTCACCCAACCCTAAATATAAATATTCCACATTCTGATCCAGGGACAGACCTCTCCTCCTCCTGCCGCTGTCTCTCCTCCTGCTCCTTCTGTATTCGGGCCAGGCGTCGTCTCTCCGCCAGCAGCCTGGACGCCTCCTCGGCATCCGTCGTTCCACCAACACTCCTGCCTGTGGGCGTCCCAGGAGACTCTGCGGACGGACAGCAACAAGTCACTCAAATATGTAGTTGAAAAATATGTAGGTATCTTTAGGTCTTTTGGTTGTGGACCAAACTAAACATTTGATTTAGAAACATTTGACTTTTTTTCCCAATTTTCTGATATTTTATAGACAATAACCAATCTGAAAGGAAAATCAACCAAAATGAAAATGATTGCTCGCTGCTGCTTACTCATAGGGTCATCTAAATTATTAAACATTTTGTATGTTCTTCTTGTAAATTTGTTTGACTGTGATGCATTCAAGAGCAGCTGCACATTTAATCAATGGAAAAATGGCAGATATGAGATATCAGATATGAGCTTATAAAACCTTTAGACACATCTCCTCACCTGCATTCAGCTCTCTGCTGGTGGATTTAGGGATCTTCTTCTCTGATGTCTCAGATTTGGTCGATTTCCTCTCTAAGGTGCTGTGACCTTTGACCTCAGAGTGACCCCTGTCGTCAGGTGTGCCAGGAGTGGTGGCCCTCTGCCGGAGAGGGGAGGGGGGGTATTGACCAGGGGAGCAGGGAGACTGGGCACGGCTCCTGTTTGACCTCACCCTGGAAACCAACAAAACCACTTCAGTTCATCTGGTGTGTGTGTGTGTGTGTGTGTGTGTATGTGTATTTATGTGTCTGTTTTTGTGTTTCTGTGCTGTACCGTTTTGGTGTGGCCGGGCCCTTGCTGTTGGCCCTAAAGGAAGCACTTCGGGCAGGCGTGTTTGGACCCTCCCCCTGTAAATCACATGATAATATGAGCTAGGAGCACATTTTCATTCAGTTTATTGCACTGTCCACAATAATACAGATATTTTGCAAAAGTAGGACCATCTAACAAAAAGGACAGAGGAGGAAGACTGGACTGTTGTCCTTGGTCCTTGGTATTTCTTTTTTATTCCCTATATTTTAATACAAATACCTCTACTTTCAAAAGAAACTTCATACTCTGTTTTTAATGCTGGGGGATGTGATTATTTTTAATATTGACCATAGTGAACCATCCGAATATCTAAAAGGATTTCAGCCGACAGGAATAGAACAATAACACAGAAAAACTAAGCCTTAGTGTACATAGCATGTCACATGATAGATGATGAAGAACATTTAACCAGACTAATCAGACATAATAAAGGTCCTAATACCAGTTACATGAACAGCCAGCAGCAATGTGCAAATATTTCAAAAATAATACATAATACTTCAGACCATGTGCTTCTATACTTCTGTGTAAGTAAATAATGCATGTACATTTGTGATTACTGGTAAATGACTAGGAAATTATTGTAATGTCCCCTGTGTGTTTGCATATATTTACAGAACATATATGAAAGATTAGCACAACAAACAACACTTACTAATGTGTCCTCTCTGTTCTGAAACCTCTGTTAGAATGCGTATCTGGTGAATTGTCTGCCTGTACCTTTGTATGTGTGTGAGGGTTCTGACAACCGTACCGTGGGTGTTTTGGCTCTGGACGTTTCTTCAGGGAGTCCAGCGATGCTCCTGCGGTTGGAGGAACTTCTGTGTGGTCTGTGGTTGTTGGGAGAAGCTGTACGATGGGACATAACAGACACTGACATGTCACAAACAGACAAAAACCACACATAACATAACACCACACAAACACAGCAATGTTAGATATTATGACAAGCGAAAGACTTGACATTCAAAATTTCTGGCAACAGTGCTCAGAAATGTAGCTATAGTAAAAGTTCTAAACAGAGCATTTGTTTATAAATTTTAGAGCAGTTTGACTTCAAGTCTGCAGCCGAGGACAGTCCAAAAATGTTACAAGTTACAGATTATAGGAGTGATTTGTATTTGATTTGTAACTTTACAGCACTTCTTTGACTTGTGTTAGTAACTGAGTACGTTTAACTGAGGAAGATGAAAGCAGTTTCATGCGCTGCCTATTGGATGAGACATGAGACACTAATGTTACACAGAGTCTTAAAGGTAAAAACATGCATCCAGTCTCAAAGTGGAAATAAAAAAAACTGACTCAGAATTAATAGGTTTCCTTTTAGTGGCAGATAGAACTTATCAGGAGCTTTTATTTGAAATACAGTAAATATTTCCATTTTGCCCAAATGTCATGGCTCTCACCCCTTGATACCTTTACTAGTGATACAAACATAATGTTATGTATGGTTGCATGTTCTAAGCAGGTGTAGATGAATATAAACTAGGATTAGAATCAGTTTTTTGCATGGCACCAGTAGCTAAATTTGCTCAATGATTGTTGATCTGTGAAAATTTTAGGAGGAAATCCTAGTGGAAACTCAGAGTCACATCTGAGTGTAAGGGTTCTCACCTCTCTCTGGGGAGTGGAGGGCGGCTGAAGAGTTAGACAGCTGTTTGTTGATTGGCTGATCCAAACCAGGCGGAGACAGGAAGTCCCCAACTGACAAAAAAAGATGACACATTATTGATGCATACAAGACGATACTGACTGGTGAGGTAAAAGTCAGAGGTACAATAAACAACTGGTGCCTGATCCCAGAACGAATACACCATCACACAACACAAAACTGCCGCCTCACAGTCAGAATAATCCTGCGGATCGATGATCTGTGCAGGCAGCGGAATGAATTAACCTTGGTGATGTAAGAGAGAAATGAAGCAGCAGTCTGCTTCATCATCAGATGGAGGGTGATGATACTGAGGCAACCGCTGCAGTGATATGAAACTGAGGGAAAGTACTGTACTTTACAGAGCACCTGAAGGCATCATAACAACATCCACAGAGGAACATTCAACACCTCTAAGTCCTCTTCAAGTATTTCCTGTACCACATTGTAGACTCTAACCTGTTGTTTTAAGACATTCATTTTCTTCATTAAAATGTGACAAAATTCAAAAATTGGAAATATATTTCAATGAGCTAAACAGGATTTAAGAACATTCCATTTGGGTCACAAAATAAATATGGTTAGATACTTTTAAATGAATATGTCTTATCCTGGTTTCAGATCACTGCTGACTACCTGCACAGGTATGATTCAGCCAATTGATGTGACAGAAACACCAGCAACAGCAGCAAGAGTAAGCCTCTCACTTCTGGAGTGATGATGGAGAAGAGCTAATGAAAGAATTAAGTATACCTTTATATTTAGAAAAAGTGCAGAAATGCTGACCTATTCAAGTTGGCTCCCAGTGCTCCCAAATTGCCAAATCTTGGTATTTACAATGTGAAACCATTTACAAGTGAAAGTGACTTCATTTTCAACATTAACTTCAAAGGGACGTTTGGGCTGTTGAACTCTGTACATGTTGAAGAATGAAGGCTTGGTGAGCACAGTCAATGGGTTTTAATGCGGGCATGTAGACGTCTTCAGGCCTGAGTGTGAATGTTATACAGTGCAGTTAAATATCACCTCTGTGTCAACAGTAAAGCTGTTGAAAATGAAGGAAAAACGGGGGAAGTCAAAGCAAAATGTCAGATTTCCTGTTGCAGCTAAACTAGAGGATTTTTTTATCCTTCTGGATGTGATTCGGCGTCTACATGAGTCCTTATTCTGGGGCTTTATGTTTTTAAATATTGTAAAGATGCTAATGGGTTACTTTTCTCCTTTTATATGCAAATCAAACACATTACTACATTTTTCACCACTCCCACCACGTTTAAAGTTTGATTTTTATGTGACTTTCCACACATTTTCTTACATATTTGCTTAAAAAACTAAAACTAAAAATAAATCCACGGTTCCTGTTTATGCCTGCTACAGCTGCAGGGTCTTTTGGTATCACTAAGAACAAATCCCATACCTACCTTTCAGAATACTGTGTAAAAGGAGCCCTGTGATGCTTGCCTTTGCCTGTTGGTAGCCTGGATAGGCTCCGGTTAAGAAAATGAATGAATGAACGCAACAGTATGGAAGGAAACATAACTTCTGCACCGTGGCTCTGAAAATCTAGGTTTTAGTTGTTCACAGATGTTACGATTATTGTTATGATTCAATCAGATGTGACTCTACTGCTCTATTCTATGGCATGTTTCAAAAGAAACATGGCAGCTACCCTAAACATGATATTTAAAGAAGGCTTAAGAGGGTGCATATTTTCAAATGTTGGTATTTTTTCCACTGATTTCCACCTCCTCTAAATTTACTCATTAACCTAGATACTAGCATTTATCATGTACAGAGCAAATATTATATTACACTAAATATTGGAAAGCGTCTGGCTTTTTTTTGGACTTGCCAGCTTTAATAGACGGTGGTGGAGGGAATCCATTCCAACAAGTTAGAAATTCAGAACATGAATGACTTGGAGTTAAGTGTATTTTCTCCTCCTGGGTTTAAAGTAGTTGAGGAAAAAATGCAAAGAAATCACTAAATCCCACAGTGGCTGCATCTGTGATGTGGTATAGGAATGATTAGAACTGTCTGGTGTGTGTGCGTTGGCCTGTGTGAGGGTGAGGTCTAATAAGTTTCACAGATAGCTACAGGGTGAATGTCTGGTATGATGTATGGTGTGTGTGTGTATGTGTGTGTGTGTGTGTGTGTGTGTGTGTGTCTTAGAGACCAGGCTCCCTGCTGCGAATCATGTGTACGCATCACTA
>JAPQRQ010000014.1:23689608-23711653 GCA_037367365.1 Apogon talboti | reverse complement strand
TCTTCTAAATGTGTCTGTCATAAATCTGTACATACAAGCAGCAAACTCAACTAAATACTCAATTATAGTTAAATTCAATTATGTTACATTAAACATGAATTTAACACATTTTAATGAGATGTAAGCATAAGGTCAGTGCACAGAACATTAAGTTTAATATTTACCATGTTTGTGTCCTATTTATTGTAGTGTAATTCATACTGACATAATTCCAACAACCTGTCCAATTTTGAGAAAGTGATATTATTTAAATAGATGTTTAGAATAATAGAATATTGATTTATTCTGATAAATGTAATTACTGACTTACTAAATTGAAATGCAAGTGAATTATTATTTATAAGTGGATTTGCCTTCAAACAGGTTTAGCATTGAATCTCTTTTGGCTCTCTACATTTGTAATTTCTAAATTATATTTATAATTATTTGGAATGCTTTGTGTCGCTGCTAGAAAAGAAATTACAAAGAAGTGGCATGAGTCTGAAACCCCCTGTAAAGATGTGATATTATTTAGAATCCTTATGCATCTGTAAATCAACAATCATTTTCTTCATGAAGAATATGAAGTATAAATTAATTTGAAGATGAAATGAAATAAAATGAAAATAAAAATTTGAAGGTGAAAGAAAATGAGAGAATTGTGTAAAATTCATTTAAATTTGTTTTATTTTATTCTCTTAAACAAAAACACCCTATATTGTATTTCTATGTTCTGTAATTTCTGAAAAGCTGGATCCTTTGATAAATCTGTGTAAACTGCTCTTACAGTATTATGTGATACCCAATAAAGAGTTATTGTACAATTTCATCACTAATCACTAATACGAGCACCATCTGTTTTGTTTTAGAATAACTTCGTTCATAAGCATTTCAGAAGCTCTCATTTCTGCACCCTTATTGTCTATTTGTGATCTAAAGATTTAAATAACAAATAGACATTTAAGACCAAGACATGTTAAACCATAACTTAAACTTTCAGCATAAAACTAATCTATTTCAGAATGTCTGACCACAGTTCCATTTTTAATTATGTATAATTAAATTAGACTCCTGATGACTTGTCAGTGGATTTTACAGCTGTCATCCTGTTTTCTCACGCTCGTGTTAACATGTTGTAAACGCGTCATTAGTGTGCTGTGACCTCTGACCTTCTCTGCTTCTTGCTGCTGCCGTCTCTTCTCCACGGCTGCTGTCCTGCGTTTCTGCTCCTTCATCCTCTGCTCCTCGATCTTCCGTCCTCGCTGCTCGGCACAGCGCTCCAACTGCTGCTGCACCCGACGATCCTTTTGCTGCAGTACCTCCGACAGCTCTGCACACATATCCAGAGCTGTCATTTCAGACTCTGATACTGCATTTCTGTTGTTTTGAAGGTTTAGCTATCATTGTTGTAAGCCTGAAGCCATTCCTAAATTATCCAAAAGTAAAAGTTTGTAGGATGAAAAATGGTTTTAATATTTCATTAATCAAAATGTACATCATACGCGAAATTATTGCCTGGTGCCTTTAAATGCAAAGCTCAATAGCACAAACTCAACCTGCATGAACACAGGGAGTGATCAAACCAGGCCTGAATAGCTATTTATAGATACCCTATTTGTAAGTAAGCCTACACATGCTCGTGGATTTTATTTCTCTACTATACAATGAATCACTGCGGTTAGAAATAGTACAACCTGGTAACAACAGCAACAATTTCTGTTTTTTTTTCATTAATGCACTAAAACTTGCAATGTTGTGATGGATATGCAACCTTTAAGTCCTAAAAATCATAAATAATGTAATAAAATTTAATTTTTCTTTCAGATGAAAAATGGGTCTTTAGACTCACAGACATCTGACCTGGGGTGGGAATGGGGTTAGATCAGAGAGATGATGGGCTGAGAGACGAGCAAACGCTACAGTGTCATAAAGATTCATGCACCATTTACAGATGAGTTTTAAATTAGCATAAAAGAAATGACTGACACTTATTATATTTAATTTCTGTTAATGGGGATCCTAAGTAAATAAAGTAACACATTTGTAAAGAAAATGTGAATAATGTGATCTTATCAGCATCTTGTCAAATAGTTTAATTGCTCAATTGTATATGATTATCAGAGGATTGGTGTTGTAGATGGTTATGCTGTACTTTCAATATGTAAACTGCTCCTATTTACTGTGCCTATAGATAGCTTGAATAGTTCCCATTTTAATGCTGATATGTGGTCCAACTGCCTGAACCATTTGTTGAGTAGGCGAATACTGACTGCACTGCACCCACAATGTGTGTTACAGTGACAGATGAACAGGACACACCACACAGAGCTTCACCAGGTGGACAGTTACTCATACCTTGTGTCTTCTCTCTGTTCTGTGTCCTCTTTGCTAAAGGCAGCCGATGTGGCCGCAGGGAGTCTCAAGCCAGTGAATATTTAAGTTTTTCAGTTGTGTGCAGGATGTTAGGCTACACATGTGTTATGTATTCTTTTATATTAAAGTCCCTTGTACTGTTTGGGTGTTTGTCCATGATTATTATGAGAATGTGGGGTCAGATTAGACAGAAAAAAACATACATATTGGACAAGGTGGTATGAGGTGTTGATTCACTCTACTGCTACTTTGTCACTTCCTCATCTTGCTGCTGTCACATTTCAATTTGTTCTGCCCTGGATTTTCCAGATCTTAAAAGTACATAACAGACTGTGATGTGATTAAAAGTTTACCTAGAGGGCTGCTGTGCCTGGATGGTGATCGAGACGGGGATGAATGCCTATTGGCGAGCAGCGGTGCAGTAGGAGGAGCCAGCGCTGTGGGTTTGTTTAGAGATAACAGTCAGTTATGATTCATTCTACAATGGCAGAAAGGCAAATCCAGCTTAAAACGTAAAACTGGAGGGGTAAACGTGACTCCTGCAAATATAAGTATGGGAAAAAAAAATAGTAATCACTTCTTGTTACAATAAATCAGCTGTCAGTCAACATGTCACCTCTGGGGTCAGGTGTCAACCCAGGCTGTCAATGTAGGACCCCTGAGTGTAACCTAAAGGACTCTTCCTGTTTTGGTGTTGGCTCTCAATCCGTCAAGCTGACATGGAAGCTGCCAGAAGCCAAATATTGACCAACACAGCATATACATATGCACTCAAACACTCTCAACACACACAGCCATTAGATATGCAAATACATGCAAATCTGAGCCAAGTCCCAAGTGACCCATGGGTTATACTTAGCATTTTCACACCAGATTACATCACATGGAAAAAAATAAGCTGAATCACATGATTCAGTTGAAATATATGACATATGACTACAATGCTTATACTAAAAGGATGGATTAATAAACACAGGGGTGATTTTATCAGCATACAGAAAATGCCTGTCAACTGGTAAACACAGACACATATAAAACAATGCAAAATTTGGTATTTAACATGAAATGCAATAGGCTTTATATCTGTAGATGATGCAGGTGAAATCATGCTGAAAATATCACAGCATCAGTGGCATTTCAGACAGTACTGCCACGTCTTTTCAATAGAATATTTCCAGTTGCATAATGGGAAAACTATCTTATCTAATTTATCATATTCATTTGTCAAGTATTTCTGGAAACAAAAGAGGACATGCAAAATGTATTAATTTTTGCAGCTTTTCTTCAGAGGCACAGTTTGATTTATTTTAGTAGCTAAATTTCTACACCTTTGCTAACCTGAACCGTATGAATGAGGGGATCTTTGCCTCACCTGTCATGTCAGTATGGCTTGAGGCCACTTTGGTCATCTCAAATGTCGTCGAAAATGTCCCGCTGAAACACCTGACAGGAGCCAGAAACAGCAGAAAGCGCCTCGAAGCCACAGGAGACCACACAATGACTCAGGAAAAGACGAAGAAAAATGTGATGCTAGGAGAGGCAGGAAAACCGAGCAGGGAGGGAGGGGGTCTTCCGTACAGTATGCTAGTTTGATACTTACTGACGCGAAGCACTGATTTCAAACACACCACACATTCAATAGTACTAGACTTGAATCTTAACTACATTATTTTATTTTTTCATTTAGAGTTGTAATACTGCCATGGCTGGTATTACTTGCTAGCTAAACATTAACAATTAACGCTGATGAATGGAAAAATCATTGGATGGGTCTAGCTCCTTTCTCACAACCTTTCAAAATACATTAAGGAATATGAGGGAAATATATTTTTATGACAATATATATTACCTGTCTCCTTCCTAATATTAAACACAAAGAAGGGAAACTTTTATTTTATTTTTTAACCGTAAATTAATATTTTCTCCTCGCGGTGACCGCTTCACATTTGGCTATTTACATATTAATACGCCGAAAATCAAAACGGTGACGCTCCTGCTTACGTCGCCTAGCAACAAATGAGAAAATAGATTAGTGATTTTTTTATTATTATTATTAAACCAGCTCAAACATAAAACAATAAATTGCTTTATCGATGTTTATGATTAAAAATATAGGGAAAAATAACACATGGTCGACTACCTGCTTCATTTGGCACCGATATGCGGCTCGTGCCAAAGACCGCACGTGCCAGGCACAAGCGAGCCCCAGCGGCAGCGTTACGTCATATTCGTGGGTCAGCGCTGTTTACGGTCACACACATAGGTCACACATGTTTACTGAGTCACGTCGTATGCAGCTCTAAAAATAAATTCAGAGTACGACTGACTATAAAGATATGATGTTACCCATAGAAACAATAATACATCCGGCAAGAGTATCTTTTTTCTTCGGAACCGGGTCTTTTTTGTGTATATGGAATATGGAAATAAACACTACATCCTTTATGGAAAATATAAAAATCACTGCCAACATAGTTTAACAATCCTCACTGCTTTAATCACTTATGGTCAAACTCAGTTAAATCCATGTTCTAGTTCAATATCATCCCACTGTATAAATACAGTATGTGTAATTTGTTTCGATGAGTAGAAATCCTGCTAAAATATTTTTCTCAACTAAAATCCAATGGGAAAATTAATTTATCTTTGGTATGTACAGCTGTCACAAAATTAAAGGCATTTTATAAACCATAAACATACAAAGATAGCACAAACTGCTGCATAAATTCACTTCAAGTTCAGGGGACACGTACAGCCAGATCTCAGGTGGCCCAGACCTGTAAAATAATAACATAATAATAACAACCTATTTGTCCTCTATGCTTTAGAATGACAAAAGAAAAATAGCATTATGAAAATGTTTACATACTTTGAAAATTTTAATAGTGAATATTGTTAAAATTGAGTGAAATTAAGTCATTTCTGGTTGTTGATGGTTTTTCAATTATTTGTGAATGGATAGTTTGTTTTGTAAACATTTTACTGCAATGTAATTTTACTTTTTACACTAAAACAAAGACAAACATTTGGGAGTTGTCATTATTTAAAATTTTTTATGATAGTATTTTATTGGTCCCACCCACTTGAGAATAAATTAGGCAGTACATGGCATTTTAACTAAAATGATTGACACTGCTGACTGTTAATATCGTCAGTGTAAGTTTTGCATTTCACACATTCATCCCACAGGCAAAAAGTAGGTTACCTCAATCAAATTTCATGCAATTACTGTTTGATTGAATAGATAATAAAATAAGATGTGTGAAATGTCAGCATGAACTGATTTTTTGGAGAGGGTTTTTTTTTTGCTGTTCCTTTACTGGTCACATTGAAATTCTCTGTAATTAAATCAGATGATTCCTATTAGATCTACATGCACACACACACACGGAAAACCTAAAGTGACAAGTCCATTTGATAGAAGACTGAAAATGACCGTTCTGAAATGTTACTGGTTTACTTTCCACCACTGCAGTTCACATTGTAAGACCGGCATAGAAGTGCTCATTGCACCAAAAATCACGTTGCCAGGTCAGTGGAGTTAAGATCTTTATTGGAAACCCAGCCTTCAAACATCATAGTACATTTTTTTTTATTAATTCAGAGTTACAGCAACAACAGCAACAGGCCTCATGCAGTCTAGACTAGAGGTTCCCAAATTGAGGTGCTGAAGGGGGCAAGAGAGAAAATAAGTATTTGACGATATACATTACTGATCTGTGAGGTTTTACTGGTGTGTGCATCTGCTGTGGAAGTGTTTGGGAACCGCTGGTCTAGAATGAGACGGCGCGGCCGACTTGAGCCGAGCTCCACTGAGCGTTGAGGCTACAGAGCGAGCAGCAAAGAGTTCAAAACAGAACAGACAGACAGACAGAAACACAAATAAGGGAAATTATAGAAAAATACATATAGATTTTTCTTTTGATTCCAAGGGAGGGGCCGCCTTCATTCGGCTATGTTTCAATTCAAAACGAGCAGATAGTTCATTTTGTCAGTGGACTATGATGGATACAAGATGAACTCATAGGACACAGAGCTATACTCAGTGCTTTTATCTTTCTCCTGTCATAATCAACAGCATTCAGACTGTCTGAAACTTTAGAAACTGTCTTACAGACCACAGCTACAAAGGAAAAAAAAAAGAAAAGGAAAAACTAAAAAACGCAAAATGGTTTATCAGTTTATTGGCGAATCCAGAGATTCTGTATTTGAAGTAATATTCCACATTGTGTGAAATAGATATAAATACATTTTTAAAAGAATACGTTTGCTGTTAGCACTGGTGAGACATTTTGCATTTTAGTATTAGTGAGTGATTGTTGGACGATACAGGAAAGAAAAAAAAAAGAAAACTCTACACACGGCGACTTTGCCATTTTGTTAATGCAAACGGGTACAAATCTATCAATGCTCCTAATTTTCATTCTACATATGATGCTGGTGATCAGCCTACTCTGATTCTCCAATCCCGCTGTCTGCGTCGTCATCAGTCACCAAGCGACTGTTGCTACGAGTGATAACAGACAGGTTTACCAAAGCAGCATCTGAAATATACTCATTTAATATACTCAAAGTACTGATGGCCTTTTCCCCCTGATGTGAAACGTACTTAAAAGTTCAACAAAGACGTCAACTGATGATAAACAAACTGAAAAACTGGAAACATACTGTATTTTAATAAACTGTATTGGATTGGCATAGGCTGATCTTAATAAAAATATTTATTATTGGTGCGAAGTATCGGCTCAAAATATCCCAATCGGAGCATCTGAACTAAAATCCAACATTCCCTCTCTTGTAGCCGGTGTTTAGATCTGAAACAGAAAAAAAAGAAAATGGTTATTTTTTTTAAACATTGCAGCTCATTATCAGTAACAGATGGCACTGATTCTTATTATTGATGATTTTCAAGCTGAAATGCTGTACATTTGCTGGTTTAACTATAAAACTGAAGATGTGGTTGTTTTTAGCTCCACTTTTGTTTTATGACCATGTCCATCTCAGACATTACAAGGTTTTTTTTGGGAGGGGGACATTTTTAATGCCAAAAGAAAATAAATGCCTCATTAATCCATTTTTACAGTAATCATGTGTCACAGCTTTGGATCACCCTTAATGGTTTATCTGGTTTTCTTTGTTAATTTCAGAGTATTCCTTAAAATGCATTATAATTTAATTCTGCTGCTTTCGTCACTTCAACCATCAACCAGAACCAAAATTATTCACTTTACCGTTACATGCAACAAAAGATAAACCTCAAACCATACCTGCAGCTGCAACCTGAACAGTTTTACATAGATATAGATTATTGTAATGACACTGAGATAGCAGCAAAATGTTTACAGAAAACAGATGCATGTCCAAGGTAAAACATTAATTTTAGTGTCTGTATTGATTCTACACATACTAAAAGCCTCAAAATATGGAAATGAAAGGGTTCTCACATCATCAATGTCCTCGTCATCGTCACCAATGTCATCGAACTGGATCTCATCATCGTCTCCAGGTCCAAAGGTGTCTGTCTCGTTGATTTTAGCTGTGGGATGAAGGATAACAAAGGGTTAGAAAACACATCAAGTTCTAACCGTTTCATCGCATAGATCTTATTCTCTCCCAAAAAGACATGAGAAGAAACGAAAAAGTGAAACGTCCTTTCCTCTGAAGTAATTACATTTTCCTGATGATGTTGTCTCAGGTTGAGTTGGCTTTAGTTTGGATTTGTTGCAATCAGTTGAAATCAGTGAAAGTATCATTAACTTGATTATGTAAAATGCACTTTTAAAACCTGTTGAAATTATATACACGACTTTTTCAGACCTAAAATTACTGCATTTTAGATTTTTGAAGACATGTCTTCTACATAAAGCTTGGTGTGTCTTCAGATCCGTTTAATTACCTCTATCTGACCACTGACAGATTTCCACTAAAATGACTGCACTGGTTCAGTAAAAGACTTCAGACGACAGTCTGTTTATCTTTGCTCCTCTGAACAAGAGGGAACTGGATATTCTTCGCAGGAGGGGTGGGGAGATGTGAATTAACTGCACGAGAAGCAGGTCTAGACTACTGCGATGGCCCAACAGAAACAATACAATTGTTGTTGAATGCAGGAGGAAGATGAAGGCCTGGACAGTGGGGACCTCTGCTGTTCAAAGTAAGAAACTGCATGATAATGACATTTCAGTACAGTCTCTGGATCCGACTGGTGCAGTGTGTAAATTTATAATGGATCAATAATGTAAAGCGCTTTGGGTGCCTTGAAAAGGGCTATAGAAGTTTTTCAGTGTGTTTTTTTTTTTTTTTTTAATCAATTCACCAACTTCTGTAAAGCCCTGTGAGGCGACTTTGTTGTGATATTGAGCTCTAAGAAGAAGAAGAAGGAAAAAAAAAAAAGAAATCCAATCCATAATTATTATTATCATAATAATACTCACCGTGTTCCGGCAGCTCTCCATAGGCTTTCAAACTACGAGCCTCATCTGCATTGTACTTGAGGATGACATCAGCTTTGTTATCCTGAAATAAGAGGATGTCACATGTGCTGTGTTAGGTTAACAAGTACTGGGGATCAGGAAAACATCAATAAAATCCACTAGCTTTAATTTTAATTCCATTAAAACTTAAATAAATCTCATATTTTAAAGCAGTGATTCTGAAACTTTCTCAACTTGAGACCTAAAGGAACAAATGTATGTCTCCTTGGGTCCCAAATTTACAAACATACATTGTGAATTTTTGTAATGTTCATGTCTATATTGACTATTCCAGCATCGAAACAATGTGTCTGAAAGTCAATTTTCTGTCATGCCGTCACATCTTTTACATCTTTGTCATCTTGAGTCTTATATTGTTTACCTCTTGGTGTGTATTTTTACTTCAAATTCATCTTCCTCCAACTTTGAAGTTTTTTTTATGTCTCGTTTCATCTTTCATAAGATTTTATTCTGTTGAATCTTGTCAGTTGTTTTCATCTTGTTGCATCTTTTATGTCAGTTTTGTCATACTACATTTCCTTCCTTTCATTTCACGAGTGTACATGTCTTCCAGAAAACATCACACATACTATTTTAATTTGGAAACTCACATTATATTATTTTTATGTATTTTACTCTGACCATTTAAAGATCCAGAAAAACAACTTTGAGACACTTTGTGGGTCCTGATCCCATGTTTGGGAAAGGCAGATTTAGAGGCACCTAAAAACAATCGAATAGTTTTTAGGATGAACAAATTTTGGCCTCAAGCAAATACATCGTTGTGTTTTAACATCTTTGGTCTGGAACTGGGGTATCATTAAGATTTTAATCAATACTGCCACTCTTATCAATACTGCTTATCGATCCAGTGCTTCAACTGTACTTTTACCTAGTGATGTCCTGATCTGGATTTTTTTTTTTTTGCTTCCAATCCTTTTTTTTTTTTTTTTAATGGTTAGTTTTGCCGATGCTGATCAGACACAGAGGATTTGTTGCAGCCTTCTAGTTCCACGCTGAAAAGTCGTGTGAAAATTGGATCGGCATGATCACGTGACTTAACCTGATCCAATCCAATCGTCTAAAAAATGCCATATCGGCAGGGACATCCCTACTTTTACCAGTTCTTTTTTTCAGGTTAGGGTTAGTTTAAATTATGAGCAAAATTATTGGCTTTATTTTCCCATTTGTACCTTAGCCTTAAATAATTAATATTTGCTACACGTCTGTTCTGCCATGTTTGATATATATTAATATAAGAGCTGGACCCGGTGTGAGTTGAATGAAAACAGAAGCTCATGAAGCAACACCAAATGATCCTATAATTACATAAAATACCATCTCTGATGGGTTCTAATAAACATTAATACTTCCACCTCAAAACAAATTAACGTGTAGTTTCAGGTGTCGTCGTTTTGAAATCCATTTATTTTTCACGGGGGGCATCCATAATCGTTTAATAATCCGATCGTAACCCTGAATCGGAATTGAATGGTCAGGAACCTAGTGATGCGCATCCCTACACATGAAGTACATCTGAGTAGATGAAGCATACTGGTATTTTTGTGTTTCATAAGTTACAAAGACTATGAATTTTGTTGTGAATTTTCATTGTATTTTTTTTTTTTTAAACTGTGGCTCCAAGGAGACATTTCTCTTTCGAGTCTCGAGCTGAAAAACTTTGGAGTAAAAGTGACCCGAGTGTTGTTTGTGTGACCACACCTGGTAATCTCTGAGTCCGACCAGGATGATGTCTGACGTGTTGATCCAAACCTGAAGGGAAACACAGCAGCGATTATCCAGACTGCCCTTTGTGACCTCACGTGCACCCGGTGGCCGACTGACCGCTGACAACCAGCTGATTCAGCGTTACACCGGGAGGACGGGGGGGTTCCTCTGTGTGTGGGGGGGAAGGTGTGAGGCGATAGGATAGACTTTCCTACCTTTTTCCGGAGTTTTCCTCTGATGTGGCAAAGCCGCTTGGTTCCGTCAAAGCACATGGCCTCCAGACGTCCATTTCCCAGCATTTTGATCACCTGAGCGTATTCTGGATGACACAAGAAGGTAAAAACTAGATGATTTCACCGATTCATTCAACAAAAAAAGCTTTGAAAGCAGAAAGAGAGACTTTCAACCTGGAAAACAGGCACATTGTCTCTGTTCAATCAATAACAGAGACAGGTAACAGGACATCACATGGATATTCAGTATGTTTGACGGTGAATGTAGACATGAATGGAAACTGTTATATAAAAAGGGCTCCTTTAATGCCATCTTTGCATTTTTATTGTGAGTTATAGCATTCTAAATTTAACATTGAATAATAACTCTTTCCATCATTTAGGCAGATGTTTCTTGAAAATCATCAACAAAAGTCTTCAAATATTCACTATGCATTCAGTGGACTGAGTGGATTTTATTATATATATATGTAGTATACTGTATATTGAGTACACACACACAAACACATATGCAACTCCTACAATAACAGAGTGGCAAACACTTTACACAGTAAAAAAAATAATCTGAAGCTCTAATAATAATAATAATTGACTAATGATATCAGTGATTTTTTTTCTTAGCAAAGTAGACAAACAGCAGGAAAAACAAAAGGACTCAGAAAACATCCAGGAGGGACTTTTTCCACTACTTTATCTTTTATAAATTGATCCAGAATATAATCTGATGGTTAACCAAGCAATCATGTACCTAATTGATGTAATTTTGCAGTGACTCTACTTTTTGGTCTCATAGAACTGGTCAAAATATCTTTTCTGGTTGTGGCATTGATCGTATATGAATCTGATGGAATAGACGAAAAACAAGCACAGCAGAAGAATCCTGGTCTGATTTTTAAGGCTCCAGGTCAAACTCTGATGTCCACTACTCGCTTCAGAAGTAAATTTCCAAATCCTTAGCTGAGAGTTAGAGATATAAAGACTTTCAGGAGGTCACATGCTGTCTTAAACACCACTAAATAACCTACAGTGCATCTGTGAGCCTTTTCTGCTAGAGGGTCTTTGTTGACTAAAAAAAACCTCCTCCACAACTGATCTCACTGACGGGAGTTTTGGCAGCAACAAAACTTTGCACACATACACAGGTTTAGTTGTACTTGTTCAACTTAATCCTCCAAATCTCTGCATATCTATTAAATCTCCATAATATGATCATTACTTTATCTATATGTGTGTCTGTCTGGAAAGATGGATTAGCTGCTCTCTTCTCACTTCAGTTTCTCATTTAACAGTTTCATTTATTTGCCCGTAATCTGTATTAATGAAGCTGTCATATCTATTTTTTAAAACCCTTAATAAATCACCAAATGTTACTATAATTTACAGATCAGGTGTATCCAAGGCAGGGGTGGGCAATTCCGGTCCTCGAAGGCCGGTGTCCTGCATGTTTTAGATATTTCCTTCTTCCAGCAAACCTGGTTCAATTAATGATCAGCTCATCACCAAGCTCTGCAGAAGCCTGATAAGGATGTAATGGCGTCCAGGTGTGCTGGAAGAGGGAAATATATAAAACATGCAGGATACTGGCCCTCGAGGAACGGAACTGCCCACCCCTGACCTAAGGTATTCATTTTAAAGCCAATTATTTTCTCATTTCACCTATTGGCCTATAAATCCTATTAAAAGTGGTATTAGCAATCATGTCAACAAGAAGAAATTCTCACACTACACATTTCTGTATTTTTTTTTGAAATGGCAAATCATGTCATTTGAAAACGGGTATCCATTTGGTTTTGATTTTTTTTTTTTTTTTATTGGAGCTCTAATGTGAGCACAAAATTAATGGTGAAGATGGTTAAAAGTCCAACTTGTATATCCTGAATAGAGCAGGGTTGAAAAACATAAAGGTGTTAGAGTGTTCCTTGTACAATTAACAGCATTAATTCTGTAACAATCTTTTCATATTCTAGTAAAATTGGGATAGTAATTCTATTAACCCTACATGAAGAGTCAAAACTAAATGGATTTGGAAGATCGCCAGCACTACAAAAGCCCTACTGCTGACCACTGACATACCAAATGTACACAAAATGTTTACACATCTGAGTATTCAAGAAACAAATGCTGATCTCCATGATAAACACCAAGAAGAAGTTCTATACAGATATCACTTTGGGCTATTTTGTCTTCTATAAGAGGAATACATTCATACCAAATGTAATATGCAAATTAAATTAAAATCTAAAATAATTACTTGCAGTCCTGGGTGTCTATGTTAAAACCCTCAAAAGCAGTGATTGTCTCTCTTGGATCATTTACAAGTTCCTAGAAGGTAAGGGCTGGGCTGAGTTAACATTGTGAAACTTAAAAGAACACATAGCTTCCATACACTGTGACTGAGATTCTGGAGAAAGAGGGGTTTTTGTGATGAACATGAAGTAGCTCCTCACAAAGAGATTTGCAATTATTCATAATAGTTTCTTACAATGGAGAGAGGAAGGCAGGCATAAGAATTAAGGCATGGGAAAAATAAAGAGATAAACAAAACTGTAACTGTTTGATACCCTATCCATATTATTTTTGATGACCTATCTGCATAATGGTTCAAATTCACCTGTCTGAACGCAGCTGGATGAAACTAACAGCAATGTCAAATTTCAAAACAATTTTGAGACCACCAGTGATTACACAGAAGTTAAGAAGTTATTTATGCCTTAATGCTTCTCATAATGTGTTATTACGTTGTTATTAAACTTATAGTATAATTGTGGCATAAAATGTACAGATTATACAATATCCTTAATTAAGTTCCTTAATTGTTCATTTACATTCTTAAACATTCAAAGGGATTTTAAAACTAAAGAAATACACTAGGGATGTGAAGATATATCAGCCAGACATCAGTACCAATAGTGCCACATGAGATTTCACCAATCACAGTGGGCAATCTACTGTGTTAAATTAAAATCCCTTTCATGAATCTGTATTACAAATGTATAAGACATTAGTGGCTGCTGCATGCACTGCCACTCATAAAAATCACTCCAAAATGTACTAAAACCTGAAGTTACACACACTAGGAGTACCAAAGTTATATACATATTCATATTAGTAAAATAACTGGAGGATCACGACAGACCTTTAATGTAACTCTTCAAAAAACAGCTGGCTTTACCTGAAAACTAGGCCAGCACAAGTACTCACCCTGTCCATCCTCTTTGAACACCAGTTCTCTTTTCTCAGACTCATTTTCGTTCTTTCCACGCCGCCGGTTCTTTCCTCCTTTTCCTGTAAAGCACAAACACAAACTGATTCATTAGGTTGCCCATTTATTGGAGTCACCGCATCCAATCTAAGTTAACTATCCAATGTCAGATCGTTTTAATCTCCTGGTTTACGCTTATATTTCTGTATAAAATATGATCTGGTTTTCACCTATTCGTTAACCATCAACATCTTTCGACATAGACAGCACAGTAACAGTTCAGCTGACATGATAGAGCAATATCATTTAGCTTACGCGAACGTTCCTATGCTACTTAACTTCTTTACCTCACATACTGAGGCTGGTATACTATTCCAATGCTTCACTTAAGACTTCAAAATGAATTAAACCCCAGGTTATACTATAACGTAAGATAAATTTAGATGAAATTAAGTCGCAGATGTCACGGCCCGACGGGTGGGGTTTAACTAGCAACTAGCTAGTTAGCTGCGTCAGCTAGCATCAGAATGACTAATCTAACATGTTTTAAGTAACGACAGACTTTGCCTTTAACGGACTGGATGTTAAAAACTACCAAACATGTGATATACTCAGCTACACGTCGGCATTTGTGGTGTTTATGTGAAAGGCAATGTTTCGTGTTGCTAATTAGCATTAGCTGGTCAGTGTCACGTTTTCACTGCGTGTCTCCACGGCGGGCTCGACCAGCGCGAAGACAATTAACAACACGAACAAACCAGTTAAATCTGATATTTCTTACCTTTATTCTTGGGCATATTCTTTCACGCCTCGGTCACTGTAATCCCGCTTGACAGAAACAGCTAACTGTTGAATAATCAGTGTTTACAGTCGGCGAAAGAACAGATGTACACTAACAGAGCGGTACAGGTTAGCTTGTTACCACTGAATCTGCTTGAATCCTTCTACCGGTCTGCGCATGCGCCCGCCAAGACTTTTTTTTTTTTTTTTTCTTCCTTTTTTGATTGGCGGATTGCACTCAGCGTTAAAAAGTGCATATCGCCACCTCCTGTACTGGAGTGTGCAACATCAGGGTTCAGGTTACAATCTACAAATTTTCTATTCACAAAAATAGAATTATGGAGTCATCTCCCAAGTTTATTGGCTTTATAAATGAATTCAAATTATACTTAAAGTCCCTGAAATTAACTGAAGACCTCACAGCCACAAAATTATATTAAATGTTGAACAAATTTCCCATAGAAATCAATACTTGAATTTCCCCTTTCTGCAATGGTTTTTGTTTTTTTTATATTATTTTTATTGTTATTGTTTTTAATTCCAAGACTTCTTTTTCCTGATTTTGTATTTCAATTTAATATTTGTCAATTGTTGATATCCTGTTCCCTTGGGCAATGTACGCTACACTGTGACATTGCCATGTTTGTTATGTATAAAGATAAAAAAAAAAAAAAATCTATATATATTATAAAAGGGAAGTGGACCCAGTGTGTGTGTGTGTCTCAGGCATCACACACAGACCGGTACAACTATTCAGGCAGATTCAGCAGTGACTAGTTAATACATACCGCTCTGTTAGTGTACATCTGTTCTTTCCCTGACTGTAAACACTGATTATTCAACAGTTAGTCATTTCTATCAAGTGGGATTACAGTGACCAAGGTGTGAAAGAATATGCCCAAGAATAACGATAAGAATATTATAAAAGGGAAGTGGACTATCTGTGTGTGTGTGTCTCGGGCTTCACACAAAATCCGAAAAGAGCTGACTGCTGCAGTTTGGCATACTGTGTAATGTATTTTTGGTTTCTAGCGAAAACGGCAATATTTTTGGAGATATTAGTAATGGAATACAATAGCCTTACAATCACATTGCTGTGCCCAGAATCATAGAATCGAAGTGGGTTACCTAGCAACAGATACACAATAGGGCCACGTTGCCATGGTGTCAAACAGACATGTCAGCTGAGAGGTTATTCAACTGAAAATGCCAGTGGGATTTAGACAGTAAAGGACTGAGGACTGAACTGTATCAGAGGTAAGTTTATTACACCAATATTTATACTCATTCATTTGTGTAATGAATTGAATCAGCAGTATTTGAAATCTATTACTTTTACGAACAATGGGAGGCAGACCTTTGTTTGACAAATGTGAAAGACAAGTGTGTGTCTGATCTGTGCTACGAGCCTGGCAGTCAGTAAAAGATGCAGCATTGAGCGGCATTTCGCCAACGTTCACAGTAACTTTTCCTGTGATTCTCTGATGGGATTCAGGCTCCTTAATGAGAAGGTAAAAGCTGAAAACTACACTCCAAAAACAACAGTCCATGGTCAATCCACCAAGAAGCCAGCGCTTTAACCGAGGCATCATTTAAAGTGGTTCACATCCTGGACAAGCACAAACAGCCCTTCACTGATGGAGGTAGAATTAAAGAGGCTATGGCCGTGGTGGTGGAATCATTATTCCGACCTGGACCATAAACAGAAGACAGAGATTCCGCTATTGCTGATGTCCAGCTTGGTGTGTGTGCCATCTGCGCATGTGCTAAGACAGCTGGAGTCGGACCTGAACAGGTGCCTCTGGGTTTCACTCCAGTGTGATGACTCTGTAGAAGTGATAGGGTGATGCTGGATTTATGTGCACAATGTTGTTTTTAGTTGATACATTTTGACAGCATATGTGAATTTAGAAACGGTCAAATCATTCAGAAATACAGCATGCACATGCTGGTGAAGTTTTACAACAATATTTTGGGAGATATTAGTAATTTTGGAATACAATAGCCTTACAATCATGTTGTTATGCCCAGTGATAGGTTGATTTCTGCTGATACTGAATAAAGGACACTGATACTTTCTTAATCTTCCATTGATGTATTTATTAAGTCAGATCTGGGAGACAGCTGCATGCATACACAAAGATATCAGATTTGGTCATTGTCTCTCCTTTATATAGGTCTTCAGCATGTATCCAAGGTAGCCTTGTTCCCCAACTAGTCCACACAGCTGGAAGTCCTCGTATACATTAAACAACATTCCTTTGTCTAATCTAAACATTTGATTTCCTATAGAAACTTCACATGCACACATGAACCAACCTTACACCCAGAATCATAGAACTGAAGTGGGTTACCTAGCAACAGATAAACAATAGGGTCACGTTGCCATGGTGTCAAACAGACGTGTCAGCTAAGAGGTTAATCAACTGAAAATGCCAGTGGAATTTAAAAAGGAAAGGAACAAACTGTATCAGAGGCAAGTTTATTACACCAATATTTTTACTCATTCACTTGTGTAATGAATTGAATCAGCAGTGTTTGAAATCTTATTTTCACGAATAGTGGGAGGCGGACCTTTGTTATTGCAGTAAAAATGCACATACAGGTGTGTATTACTATTACTTTTTATAATTAACTAATTATATAAAAATATTCAGGATTGTTCCATTTCATACTTTTTGAAATACTATTAAAATATTTAGGAATACAGCATGCAAGTGCTTGTATTTGTTTCTTTTTTACTTTTTCTTTTCTTAATAAAAATGTGTCAATTGTACATCCAAGTATCTAGGGTAATACTACAGGGGTCCGGCCCACAGTCCATAGCACTGTGATAATTTGGCCCATGGGAAAATATATTTGAGTAGCTCTGGTATAGAGTCTAAGCATCACAGATATGGATGGAATAGAATTTAAAATCTATTAAAATATAGAGACTTCTTACAATGGATCAACACAATTTTTGCTGATCCTTTTATCCTATTCTGATTCAAGTTGAATTCACCCAATTTTTAATACATTTTTGACAAGACAACTTATTTACCTTAATACTATAAATAATTATGTTTACATTTTTGTATTTTTAGATGCCTTCCCCCTGTAAAAGTTGTCATAGTGGAAAACATCTTAAAGCCAATGCTAGAAGAAAAAGGTCAGGTCAGGCAGCTGAGTCTCCATCAGAGCGAGAGCAACGCCGAGCAAAACATGCTGCAGCGATGCGAGCAAGAAGACAAAATGAAACATCTCCAGAAAGAGCTCAGCGCCTAGCACAAAATGCTGCAGCGATGCGAATAAGAAGACAAGTAGAAACTACACCAGAAAGAGCTCAGCGCCAAAGACGTAACGCTGCAGCGATGCGAGCAAGAAGACAAAATGAAACATCACCAGAAAGAGCTCAGCGCCTAGCACAAAATGCTGCAGCGATGCGAGCAAGAAGACAACTAGAAACATCTCCAGAAAGAGCTCAGCGCCTAGCACAAAGTGCTACAGTGACGCAAGCAAGAAGACAAACAGAAACATCACCAGAAAGAGCTCAGCGCCAAGCACAAAATGCTGCAGCGATGCGAGCAAGAAGACAACTAGAAACATCTCCAGAAAGAGCTCAGCGCCTAGCACAAAGTGCTACAGTGACGCAAGCAAGAAGACAAACAGAAACATCACCAGAAAGAGCTCAGCGCCAAGCACAAAATGCTGCAGCGACGCGAGCAAGAAGACAAAATGAAACTTCAACACAGAGACTAAAACGGCAGGCCATGGAAGCTGCTCAACATCTCACTAGAATTCAAAATGAAAATGAGGCTCAGCGAAACTTACGTCTTCAGCAAAGGGCTGAGAGACGCAGACAGAAGTCACTTTTATATAGAGATCCTGGAAAAAAGGTGAGATGGTGATCCCACCTTTTTGCCACCATTGACCGATTTACACAGCCAAGCCAAAGGAGTAACAGATGAGACAGGCTGGACTTTTACACAGCAGACCTGCGTTCCGGAATCAAAGGGGCGGTGACGCATCACAGAGTAAAGTGTGACGTATAACTTGCACGTCGGAAATACCCCGAGCATAGTGGTTGTCAAGGGACGATTTGAATCTCGGGACGATGTGAGTAGCGCATGCTGATGTCGGCCATCTTTTACGACTTGCTACAGCAACCTCACAAGAACAAATCACTGTCAAGCCAGCTTAAATGGTGTTTGTATGTGCGTGTGTGTCAGTTATTAAGTTTGTCAATGATTTCACTCTATTTGGTGTGTGCACCTTCTTCTGCAGTCACAAACTTCTATACACTACTTTGTATGTGAAGAACTCACTGGGAAGCTGTAGTTTTACAGCAGGGCCTGCAAAGCATGTTTGACTTTCTGTGTTCTCCCATCTTAAAGATAGCATGTTTTTAAAGGAATTGTGTACAACATGGTGTTGTTTTAGTCTTCCTGAATTGAGATTTGTTGCATTTGTTTTACCTGTGGATCAATCAGCTAATAGTGGTGAGTAACATGATCATTAAATTTTCTATTATGATGTTGGTGTTGTGAATTACTTAACCAACCTTCCCACCCCTTGTGCTTCTGTTATTAGGTGAGCTTTGGCAGCTGCTGGATGCATCCATAACTAGCAGCAGGAGCAGTTCAAGTGTCGTGGCCGATGCGACTACAGAGGTGGATCGTTACCTGGCAGAGGGGAACGTTGCAAGAGCTGAGGATCCACTGGTGTACTGGTTACATCTATGTAAGACACAGTATCCCCACGTCTACAAACTGACCATAACATAATTATGTTCCCCTGCATCCAGTGTTCCATGTGAGAGGGTGTTTTCTAAAGCAGGGGAGATAATGTGTAAAAAAAAAAAAAAAAAAGGAACCGCTTAAATCCAGGCAAACTGGAAAAACTTTTACTTTTAAATAAAAATGTATGAAAAGGCAAACTCTTGTGTTGCTTTTATTGCAAGTTAAGAACAAAGCCATGTGTGCATGAGTGTCCACATACATACATATACTATAGATATATCTGATGTTTATTGTTACTGCATATCAGAGTTATTCATGCCAAATTTCATCTCAGGTCATGGTAATACGGCAATGCCTGTCATATTTTCATTTGAACAACAGATGGCAGTATTTACTGTTTCAGTGAGAACTCTATATTTTTAATTATGGCAAAGTCGGTCCTCCATAGACTCAAGTAGTGTACCATTTAAAGAAATAATGGGCTGGAAAGCCTTGGTGATTCATGAGGCTTCATTTGACCATCACCAGGAGGTGTTCCTTTTACATAACATTCCGTAACCATGATTCCACCTTTATCACGGCTCTGTTACTACCTCCAGAGGCATTACAGGGCCGTGACAGGGGTGGGACCAAATGATCCCACCGTTTCCTTTACACAGACGCTGTTCCAGAATAAAGGTGAAATATTCCCAGAACACAAGTGCTGTGTAAAAGGGGCTAGAGACTACATGCACAACGTGATGCTGTTGCTAGGCAAGAGTCTCCAGAAGTTGAGCTACTTTATATTGGAGCAATGGATACTTTGTGTGACAAGTGTGAGGCACTGAGATTTCCTAATGAAGCTCCAAACTGCTACTTGCTCAGTACTTATAAAATATAGACTAATATCTTTTCCCAAAAGTCAGCTCTCCCCAGCATAAAAACTACCACATCTAGAACCCATGGTTTCCCACGGGTCAACGCACTAGTTGTAGTAGTTGATTGTTACGCAGGTAACAGTATTACTTGTCAGCCTTTCAGAACTGATAACGTCATTAAAACTAATGATTATTTGTTTACAGATCAATATTATTACTTTATTGGTTTCTGTTAAAAAGATAAATAAACAAACAAAATAGCCTACATATCTATTGATTGGTTAAGGAAAGAGAGGACTGTGATAATCTAAACATAACATATACCAACTTGCTTAGTTACCAGTCAAATACTGCAGATGATCCTTGACAATACCTTACAACACTTCATGTAATCATTACTTTCCATATAAAATGGCTCTGAGGCTCTGAATTTAGACTTGTAACATGGCACATAATAATAATAATGAAAACATAATGATCACTAAAAATCTCACAGTTTTCTGAAGAGCTGTCAGTGTCATGGAAGACATACTTGCAAAGACTGTTACAAAAGGTGATTATATTTGAGATTAATCTGGAGTCCTTGGTAAAGTATTATTGGTTTTTTTTTAGCAAAAGTGCCTAAATGTCACATACTGTATGTCTCAGATGTGAAGACCCGATGATCTTTGGGGCTACTAGAAGGCACCCACTCCATTTGAGAGACATTTTGTGTTTTACATTATTTTTTGTCAAACCCTACTGTATTATTTTTTTCAGTTGCGTGTATTCATCCGCGCCACCAGGGGGCAACCTCTCTTTGTACCGCGGTGTTGCTGCTCTATTTACATTGAGAAAATAGACATGTTGGGGGCAGTTCAGCTAATAAGCGAAAGCTAACATCCTACACTGAATGTAGAGGGAGTTCAAGGCATTTCTGTCTATTTATCTGTGCTGATAGGTTTTTCGTCTTTACCGTTTTGCAGCCAACTGGTGCAAAGTGACATACTGTTGTTGGCTTGAGTTTCTTGCGGCTTCTGTCTGCACATTAGCTGCCCGTTCGCAGCGAGTTCATGGCTGACTTCATGGTGAGTGTTTATTTATGTAAACATTTACAGTGAGAACTGCTACTAATACTACAGTGGTGGCTTAAGTAACATTTATGTTATAAATGGCCCAGTGAAACCGTTTGAACTTATTATCAAGTCTGTCAAGTTTATCTCTGAAAATCCTAATACTAAACTCTTAACAGTAAAAATTATGCAACAGATCATTAAAATGTGCGTTGATACTTTTGAATAATACTGTCATATAGACGTGACACTCAATTATAACTGTAGATTGAAATTGCAGTACCACAACGCGAAATAAAGACATGTACAGTTCATATAACTCGTATGGAATCTTTTTCTATCCTGATATAATGTAATTGAATTTTAATTTCTTCTAGAGACAAATTTAAGTGGTTTTTTTGCCAACTATTGTATTAAAAATAATTTAGCAAATCATGATTTCTTAATTACTATTTAATATCCATGTTGTTATATTGCTTATTTTACGTAGAAATGTAATAACTAACCATAAATTTCTCAAACGAAGTGGATGTCTCTTAAGTTATTTACTTAAGTTAGTCTTTTTTCATGGTTCATTGTATACAATGTTAGCACTTTTACATGTAAATATAAAACATTATTAAATACACAATTTTATATATATATAC